>JAOWBC010000049.1:7118297-7141687 GCA_028566105.1 Hypoplectrus providencianus | reverse complement strand
CATATTTGGAAGACTAATAGGTAAGAGTGCTGAACGCCTGCATAATAGTTTCTGAAAAATTGAATATGTAAAGAGTGGAATTAGTGGCAGAGGAAGAACTCGATATAGAAATAGGATTTTTTTTAGGCCAATACTTATTTAAGGGCATATTTAGTATTTTTATACATTCATGTGAATTCATTGCAATGTATCAATTCAGTGTATTAGGCTGTCAGCTACATCACCATCTTTGGAGATGTAATCCCAGACGTAATTTTAATTTCAAGTATCATTTTCAGCAATATATACCGTATATATATAACTAACAAATTTTGTGCATACCTGAAAAAAAAGTGCTGAAAGTCATTGATTCTGTGATGTATGTATTTGCCAGTATGCACATAGATGGTGCAGATATTACCCTTTTTGTACCATCCCCATATTACTCTCTACCTCCCTGGGGTATTTGGGAAGAAAGAACAATGAAAGCAGATAAATTACTAAACAAAAAAAACGAAGGGCAGAGAATTTAAAAGTTATTAATATGTCTTATAATTAAAAAGTAAACAAAATACATTAATTTGCTAATAGAATTAAATAGGAAAAAAATAAATAAATATGGGGCTTCCCTGAGGCTCACCTGTAGTGCAAGTCTGGGTCCTTGCTTAAGTGGACCCGGGTTCAAATACAGCTCCACGTCCTTATGCTGCTTATCTGTCCCCCCCTTCTATTTTCTCTCTGCTACTATCATTAATGAATTAAAAATGCCAAATAAAGTAATAATCTTTTTTTTTTTTAAAGTAAATAAAAAAATGAAATTATAGATAGATATAGGTCATAATGGAGAAAACATCAGCCAGGTGACAAGTGTTAAAATGTTAAAGTTAAAATGATATAAGACGGCTTTGATATTTCAGTCCTGCGGTGAGGAAATTAACAGTGTAATAGCAGTAAAAAGTGTACAGCAAAAATAGATAAAAGTAAGTTAGTAACATGAAGAGTAAAGTAAGGAAAAATATTTTAACTTACATGATTGCACAAGAAAAGGTACTTATTTTAGACAGTGAACAGTTCATTGAAGTACTACAGCTGATTTTAAATTTTAGTAAACATGGCGTTAGACTTACCGAGTGTATTTCTTATTTTCTCAAACTGAAATAAGTTCGTACCTCTTGTCTTCATTTCTCATGAGCATTTTCTGTGTGCTATGAGGGCACAACTGCTATTACTTTGCTTCAAGCATCTGTGACATAGGAGTCCTCAGGTGTAAAGATGGAGAGTGGTTTCAAGGCTTGTATTACTTACACATATAGCTATATCTGTCAAATGAATGGAGTGGATTAAAATGTCCAATGTTTCCATCTGAAAAGTAATATAAAGTAGCATGAAATGGTAATATTCAAGTAAAGTACCTCAAGTTCTAAACTTTAATCTCCACTAGCACACACAAAGTGTCGAAATCTGAGCAACTCCACACATCCCGATGTCTGAGATACAGTGACTCTCCAAGAAATAAAACTTACTTATCCAAGAAAGAGCTGAATACAAATGCACATTTTCAGCTCACTTAGTTTGCATTTGCAATCCCTCTTCTCCCATGTGACATTTAAGTGCATAAATTAGTGTCACGTCGGCTAAGGCTCAAGCATACAAGACGACGTGTTGCATGTAGATGCCAGTGATTGACGTAGGGCTGGCAAGAGAGCACCCACACAAGGACAGGAGATGAGCGATTTAATTACTTACTACACTCCACACCACATTCTGCATCCACCCGTTCTGTTTATCAAATCAACTGAGGGCCATGTATTAAATATGAATGTGTGTATGAGGCATAACAACAAACAAACATGGTAATTATGTCCCAAGCTAATTTAATTCTGTGATTATAGCAACATTGCTATTTTTATGCTTCTATTGTATTCTCACTGCAGCCTTCCCCGGAGATATTACCAAACCAGTATGAATTTTACACGGTGTGCGGTTCACGTCTTAGCTGGAGGGGCATTTTTACCGATCAGCAGGGAGAGTTTTGGGAAACTACTGTATTTTTGCGGCGTTCTTTTGAATTCGCATGCTGACATGAGATTGCAGAGAAGCGTATGGAGCATGTATTTTCCTTGTTCAGAAGGGAAATTAGCGAGTAGACTAGACAATTACAATATTTAGGTGCTTCGAGTTGTAAGGCTGCTGGGGGAAAGTTATGCCATTTTTTGACAAGTATCATCAACTGTTACTTGGCGAAGATTCTTTTAGTTATTAAGAAAAGTCCTCCGAGGTGATTTTTTTTTTTTCCTTTTTCATTTCACTTTCATTTTAAAGCAATGATTCTCAGAGAGGTCAGTATCATAAGAAATCGTAATATAAAGTGACATTCCAGGGTATTGTTCTCAATACAGCGACACGTACAAGAAAGGCTTTTCTCCATCCCTGTTATTATCTTGTACTGCACTCAATTGCACCTTAGGCAAGTGCTTTCACACATGAAATGCCTCTCTGACTCAAATGAATTCATAGATGTAATGTGGTTGATGAGATTTTCTCCTATTCTGGAGCAATAACAGTGATAACAACCGCAATGACGTACCACTTTTTTGCCCCCCCCCGCGCAGCCTTCCTCTGAGGTTCTGGGTGAACATCCTCAAGAATCCCCACTTCACCTTCGACGTCCACGTGTCTGAAGTGGTGGACGCCTCACTCTCTGTCATCGCCCAGACCTTCATGGATGCCTGCACCAAGAGCGAGCACAAACTCAGCCGGGTGAGTGGAAACAGTGGGAGGGAGGGAGGAGGAGAAAAGAAGAGGAGTGGAGGAGGGTGTGAGGTGAAATAGCAAGAGGGAAGAAGGGCAAACAGACAGAGAAGATAGGAACAAAGTGGAGTAAAACAGGAGGTTGGAGAAGAACAAATGTCAAAGGTCAATCTATCTAAAGTGCCATTGTTATCCCCGCTGTGTCCACTTTCTGTTTCTAGGACTCTCCAAGTAACAAACTACTCTATGCAAAGGAGATCTCCACCTATAAGAAGATGGTGGATGAGTAAGTCCTACAAGCATCTTAAAGTATTCAGTTGTTTTCATTTCAATTTAAAAAAAAAAAACTGTTCAGGAACATTTATGTAATGTCGTATACTAATTACCACCTCTTGTGTCCTCTGTGTGTAGTTATTACAAGGGTATCAGGCAGATGGTTCCCGTCAGCGATCAGGACATGAACACTCATCTGGCAGAGGTGTCACGGGTGAGAAGCACTGTTTTTATTGTCTGTGCCACATAGATTATTTGCTATTAAAGTAATAATCCTTAAGATTTTAGTCCTTGTTTATCAGACGACAGTTGTGGCTGCTGCAATAATGGTGAGGGAGGGTTTACACTCTAACAAACACACCGTCAGCAGCTACTTAATCAGAAATACAAAAGCCACTGATCTGATTTCATGCTGCAGGCGTAGTTTCTCACAACAGCATCAGGGAAGAGTAACAGGAGACGGATACCTTATGGAGGAGGTGGAAGTGTGCAGCTGGGTGCCTGCGACTCTTCAGCCACGGCTCACTAAGTGCACCTGCACCTGATTTTATGCACATTTTTAATTTGTGCAAAGACAAAAATTGACTTGGAAAGCAAAACATGGTAACACTCCTGGATGTGAATTGGTAATTTGCCTTCACTTTGCAGATTTTTCTGGAAAATGTAATTTAAACTTGTTTCAAATCAATATTATTATTTATTATACGCAAGTAACTGGAGTTGGGAATTGAGAAGATATGCATGAGCAGTAACTTCTATACAATTCTTATGAAGATTTAACAGTGAGAATGTTATCACTTAGATAGTTTACATTTCAGTTTTCTTCTTAATTTTATCATATACACAGTGCAACAAAAAATTTAATTCTCAGACTCCCTCCAACAGTGGTAGTTAAATATGTATAAAATAGATAATAAAAGACCAAAACCCAAACCAAGACAAAGACATTGTAAGTAAAAAACAAAAGACGCTAAACATAAAACAGTGCAATTGAAATAAGAAATAATAAAATAAATAATACAAAAGAAATACATAAAATGTTATATAAAGGTGCATTAGACATTACTTAAGTGAGTTGAGGGTAAAGTCGCATTATAATGATAAAGTGAAAAAACTAAAATGAATTAATTCTGTGAATCCCTCAGGCACATGTAGGCAATTTATATACAGCATGTGCATGGCCGTCTCTGCCACGAGCAATAGACATCCCTGTAGAAAACTCATTTCAGAATGTAAATACATATAATGTAAAATTTAACGATAATAACTTTAATATCTGATGCTTAATTTATTCATAGCATGACTCTTTGCAAAAGTTTGTTTTCTTGCGTACTGCCTTTGTGAATACTTTTATAAACCTCCTTCCAGGTGCTGCACACGGCTCATTCAACTCTCTGCAGTGTTACGATTTAGTTACATTTCCTCTTTAACCTTTAAATTGTCATTTCTGTTCTCCAGTCTCACACAGACAAACTGAACACACAAGTGGCTCTCCATCAGCTTTACCAGTACGCCAGCAAATACTATGACGGGGTAAGAGGCCCTTCTCTTTCCTATCGCACCCAAAGGAGGCTATTCCACTGAATGCACTACTGCCCACTATATTATTGCTTTTCCTTTTTTCTCTCTTCACTGTTGATATGCCAGAAGAGTGATTGTATGAAATTTTAATTGAAAGCATTTCTGTGGGATGTGAATTGGAAAATTGCTCTGGGAATTGATTTTTAAGCGTCCATTGTGCATTGCCACTTGAGGTCATGAAAAGGGGATAAACAAAACCTAATGAACAAGTTGGATAAACAAATGGGGCTGTCAGTCTCCCCTAAGTGTGGCTTGCAAACAATAACAGCTTATATGACGTGACTGTTGATGTCAAATAACACCATCCTCCCCTCCCACTCTCCGCCCTTTTTCCTCCTCTTTGTCCTGTGCTCATTCTCTCTCCGTCTCCCCTGTCCTTGTTTCTTGGCTTCTCCGACATTCCTCTTTTGACCTCCTCTGTCCAATTCTTCCTCCTCTTCTTTCTTGGCTTATCATTTCCGACTTCTCCCTCATTCTCTTCCATTTCTGTCCCCCTATCTCTCCATCCCGCTTTCAGATCATCGCATCCCTAGACGAGGACCCAGCTGCCCAGAGTAAACAGCTGACCCTGCGGCTCCAGCAGATAGCAGCCGCCCTGGAAAACAAAGTGACTGATCTCTAACCCACGAGTGGAGGGAGGGAATGAGGGAATGAGGGAGGGGGGTGAATGGTCGGATACCGCCAGTGACTACAGGGGCTTATTTCTTCTTTTTTTTTCTTTTTTTTAGAGAGAGAATAAAACATGGAACTAAGGAAAGGTGAGAAGGGACTCTTGGTCATGTTTATCGTACAACTAGGCCCTGGGACAATTTTCTGTGCTGTGGAGTACCAGGGACTAATGAAATGCAGATAGAGAGCAAAAAGAGGAGGAAAATGATGGGTTACACTGTCATAGGTACGCCTTAAAGCTCACTTGCCAAACCTTAAAGGTCTGCGCGCTCACTCATGCTTCACTGAATATTGCTCCCACAATGCAGTGCGGTAGACCTCTCTCCGAGAATTAAGCCCTTCTGTGGAACACTGGCGCAGGCTATAATCAGATGTTCAATTTCTTTCTGTGTAGAAAAGGTTTTAAGAATTGTATTATATATTTTTTTTATTGTGCAGTCTTTATGCGGAAAGCTTTATAAGGAAAAAATATTATCTTTTTAAATGGATCACCTTGTGGTGCGGATAGTGTTTTTATTAGCCTGTGTGTGCGTAGATGTCTGTGTGAAGTGCAACATGTGAACAAGAGCGCGTGTTGCTAATCTTGAGTGTGTGTGAATGTGTGGGAATGTGTGTGCACACACAGGATGCCTACTGTCAGGCGTGAGGGCGAAGGGACGCCTGCTTTCTGTCATTTTAATCCCCCATACCCAGTGACACACTGGAGCCTGCGCTCTCACAGAGCTGTGTGACAGAGACCAAAGGGTCCTCACAAGGACACTGGGTAATCTAGCAATGTACAGGCTCATATGAATGACAGGTCACCAGATGTTTCAGAGATGTTTGAGTTAAATTATTTGCTTTTGACTCAGATTTGCTTCAAGCTGGATTGCCATTTGTGCTTGTGGAAATCGATAATAGCACAGTCTGTCTCCCTTTATTGTACAGTGCCATGATACATTCCACTCCAACTAAAGCACAGAAGGACATTTCAAAAGTTGTTGTTTTTTTTTAAAGACATTTCAGTTAATAATGGTTTTCAGATTTTTTTCTGTAATATAAAACTCTCTTTAAGTGTCAGCAAGAAGCAACTTCATTCTGCCATGGAGCCATGTCACTCATATTAGCCCTGCAATAATGTCAGAATATTATGAGCCGCATTTGACAGTCACATTAGCTTATTAAATGTATTCACATAAAGTAGCAAATCAGCAATATGTTCGAGGAATTTCCAAATTCATGCATTGTTAGTGTTCTCGATTTTAGTGCCATTTTTTAAAAATTTTTTTTTAGTATTACTCTTGTAATGTTCCAAATAATCATCAAGCATTCTGCCTCTAAAGCTATGAAATAGCCTATTGCTGATGGTAATTACCTGCCAGAGGTGCAGTTGGTACTTAAAAGGTATGTTTTGAACAAATTACAGTGGTTTTAGCCTTTGTGTGGCATTGGGGAGGTCAGAACCAATCATGTACATAATTGTTATAGTAATTGAGATGTTGATATGTCAGTGTCAGAGCCGAGGTGTTGACAGGGTAGGAGTGAGGGTTTGATATTTCTTGGTCCATTAAACGCCACCACGCTTTATCCCTAAATTGTAGGTTTTGCTGTTGACAGATGATTTAATTGTACTCCCTGTATCTGATCACGGATGTGTGTAGTTGACAGAGCATAACGAGCTCCAGAGACCCCAGAATGTTAACGATTCCTGCCTTGGCTAGTGAGAGGTTTGCACAGACCTCGAGCCTGTCTGCCTGCCTGCTGTCTCAGCATGGCACCTTGGCATCCCGACCAACAGCACTTGGCACTGCCCACTCAGCGCAGTGCAGAGTGGCACTCTGTATAATGGAATCAGCAGGAGAGCCTTTTGATCTTAATTGCATGCCGACTGCAGACTCCATCCTTGTCTCCGCTGTTGTTTACTGCTAACTCCTCTCTCACTGACAGAGTTGATGCAAGAAGCTTCTTTCAGAGCCTTTCTTTAACCAAAAATGTGCCTTATTGAATAGGATGATACATATATATTGTTTCTAAATTATTCTATTGGTAACCTACTGTAGGTGATTATGATGATGATAGTGCTATAGACACAGCAATGTATTTGGACTTGTGATATTATGTGTGCTGTCTAAAATGCTAGATGCCCTGCTGCAGCCATGTGCGTGCCAATAGGCTGAAGACATTTCAGTATGATTTCTTTTATGGTTGCAGTTTTGATGTTTGCATTTCCTTTGGGTGTCTGTGGCGTGTGCTTAGTAGGACTTTGGTGGCTAAAGCAAAAGGCCAAAATGAATAAATGTGTAAAACAATGTGGCCAATGTGATTTGGGTTTCCCTTGAAAATGTCTGGCATTTCTAAATTAGTTCTCAAATCAAAAGGGTGTCATTATGTAGATTGAATATAGCGCAAAATTGTTCCAATGGTGTTCATTTTTTTTGCCCTGTGTTTCTAAGCTATTCCACAGTGTGTACGATAAATGACTATCTATACTCGACAAATGAATTTTCTTACTGCTGTGCAGTTATTATTTTTATTTCTTGTTTCCTATTCCATATAAATCTTTGTAAAACATGTTGAAATACTGTATTCTAACTGTATAATCCTATGCATTGAGTCCTGGGACAAAAAAAAACAAAAGAGAAAAAAAAACTGTTTGTGCAGTTGTCGAGACTTTTTTCCATTTTGAACCTTGTGAATGTGCTGTAATGATAAACAAACTGGGACACTCCATTTTTAGTGCAGGACCATTAATGGAAGCCAACTTTTCCTCCCCATCCAAGGCAGCTCAGAAGATTCTCGATCTTGTACCTGATCTGGTTGTACTGGATGAACTTAATTTTACAAAGGTTGTGTGTGGACGGAGCAGTTACCCACAGATTTCATCATACACTCCTCCGTGAATAAACTCAGAGACATATACGCCCTTCATATCTGCTGTTTTTCTTTCACTTTTAGAATATTGATTTGCTTCAATTGAACACTCACCTCTCATGCATATTGCATGAGCTACAATCACCTTGGATGTTAGAGTAGCACTTGCCACAGGTAGCCAGTTTTCTTTTTTAAACAGAGCTGAATCCTTGCTGTAAGTCTTTGGTGTTTGTACAGGTCATTACATTGCCTTTAGTTTCACTTGAGAGCTTATACATAGGGACAAGTAATCAGTGGATTTATGAAAGTGATCTCTCATTCAAGCCAACCAATCACTTTACGAAGGAGAGGGCCAAGTGCTTCAGCATGACAGTTTTCTAATATTCTTGTATATTATGACCCCAAACTACTTTCATGATAGCATCAGTGCTTATATGCAGCATACCGTATGATGATGATGGCTTACGCCTTTTTCCCAAATGCCACATCAGGTTCCTGTCACACGGCTCAGAATACAGACTAGAAGCAAAGGTCTGGCTTCATGAAATGAGTTGATAATGTAAATAGCCGCACAGCATCTCTGTCATCAGAAGTGAAGGTTGAAAAATTGCTGCGAAAACATTAATTAACTACTGACAGCTAAAAATGAAATCGGAGAAAAGAAAGATGAAAGGCAAAATTGCCTCATCTGACTGCTTAACAAACCCCGACGCAGGGTGGGGATATCAAAGACAGACCAGAGGCCTGCACAGGGCACCCTCTAACTGAGCAGATCATTGATGCAGCATCAGATAGAACAACTTCAAGGGCTGCTGCCAAAGCAAGAGTGATTATGTTTGATTATCGCCAGCGCTGCATCTTGTACACTATCCTTGATCAGTGTAGGGAAATCAGAGGCAAAACTGTACTTTATACTTCTATTAAGACGTACCGCTTACATCATTTTGGGGAGTCAACATCATTTGCTGTGCACTGCACTTGTGATAAGATTTCCATGCCCTTGGACGTCTAAGAAATCAATGAAACTGCACATTGAAAATAATGATTTTTAAGTCAACGCGGGGTTCCTTACAAGAAATTGGGTTAAAATCTGCATGTTGCTGGCTTCTGTTCTCCTCCCTGGGATGCTTTGCACACAGCAGCAAGCCTCTCCTTCAGCAGGAGATGGCTGTGTTTACCAGCAGGTTGCTTTCACATCCACATGTTTCAAACCTTCTAATGAGATTTGGCTTTGATTCCGTCTGCCTTAGGGAAAGTGGAGGAGGAGGACTTGGTGAAAATAAAAACAATGATGGTGTGGTGTCATTTTAAACAGTTGTTCTGATGAATAATTTAAAACCTTACAACTAATTCTGGGGCTCACTAAGCCCAGAAACTACCCTTGAGCAAATTAAAATATCCTGTTGGGTTAACTTGCATTTTTAACAGGCTTGGAAGTACATGATTTGAGAGCGGTTTGAATTAAAGTTCTTTAAACCAGAGCAGCCAAAGCTCTATCAGCAGACATTTAAATCAGCTGTGGTCTCTGTCTAAGTTTAATGGGCTGGGAGGAGAGAGAGGGCAGACTAAAGAAAACGGCTCTCTGGGAGGTTTGGAGTTACAACCCTTAAATACAGAGGACCAAATATTAAAATGATAGAATATCCTGTCCCCGTATAGTAATTGTTGTGCTTTGGAAGCCAATATATATTCCCACCTTGACTACAGCTATGGTAAGTTAGTAACATGAAGTACAATAAAAATAGTCTCTGCTATTAATCTGTATTCTGTTTCCTTTAAATTATTTATTTATTAAAGAAAACTAGAATCACTCACACCAATCTCTTTTTTCAGAGTCCTGTGCACATTCTGCACGAAAATAAACAGAGCAGTGTTATCAGACACACAGAAACTCACCAATAAATTCACATACAAAATATACTATACATATGTACAATCAAGAAAAAATAAATACACAGTAAGCAGGATTTAAAATGCTCAAGTGTGCCAATAAATGGAACAGAAAGTAGTGTTTTTGAAATAGTTCCAAGCTATTTTGAACTTTAGTGCAGCTAAAGTTAAAATGTCCCATATTATAAACTATTCATATATGGGTATTTACATATGCATGTCTTCTACTGAGACCATACTCCCCATCATAATTCTGTGTTAGCCCCAGAGGAAATGGTGTTTGGAGATGGAAATAAATTTTGATTGAGACTGAGACTTATACTTCAAACAAATTAAATGTAGCTAATGAAAAAAAAAAAGAGTCTGACCCAGTTTGTTAAACAAGGCGATGCAAGGCAAAGGTATCAGGATAGATTCCCTTTTTCCAAGTCTCTCTTATAACAGTATTCCCATGCCCAGGTATAGGTTACTGAAAAATTATTGTTTGCTGTAATCATTTCTCCTGTTCCTACTGGCAATGAAACAATCCCATGTCTGACGCAATTCCAATGTAAGAGGGACAAATCCACTTTACTTTGAAACACTGACTCAGACTTGATGCAATGTCACATCTTAGCTTTTCCTGAACTTTGCAATTTAATGCGGCTTTGCACCAAGGTATCAAGACTTGGTTTGGAGTTTTCTATTATTGGCCAGTATGGACAGGATCAGAGGGACATAGACAGCAAACAATACCACTTTCAAAGTGCAAATAGGCATACTGTACTGAGATAAAGTTGGAAAAAAGACAGGTTGAACAAATCCCGTGCATTGCTGGAGACTGCATGGAGAGATGACTGATGACTAACTACAGAAATTTAATCAACGGATATTGAGAGACCGTATTCTACAATCAGGTGCGTATTAGCCTCTTTAACCACGGGAAATGTATCCTGTTGTGTCTGTGCCTTAAACATATGAATCCATTAATTTCTGAATCCCGCGCAATGACTGTTTCAAAATGCTCTTTTGCTGCATTCACGTCGATATGTTAGACACCCAACAATATTTTTTAACCGTGTCTCTGGTTTACGTCACCACATATTGATTATATACTGTTTGACTGTTTTGCCTATTCGCAGCTTCTACTCGCATAAGCGTTTAGAGAATAGTGCGTTTCATTTTATATATTTATTTTGGGCAAAACATTGCAGTGCAGCATAATGAGGGTTTTGTGTAAGACTGGAACAATGGGATGTACAATTTTTCTAAATTCCCCTGAATGCAGCAAAGCGCTTTCCTTTGATTGACTAACAATATTGACCAATCAGCGTGGCTTCTGCAAAATCTTTATCCAATCATCGGAGCCTCTATATTGAAATGTCCAATCACATACTAGAGGGGCAGATTCTAACTTTGTCGTAGCCCCGCGATAGCAGATGGAATATGAATGAGGCAACCGAAGCTACTAGCTAGCAATAAGCAAGCGGCAGCAACATTCAAGCATATTACCAATATCACTAATATGCTGGAGCAATAAACCATTAAATAATAAAGACATTCGGGAGACGTATAGGGGACGTGGGTTTTGCATGATTGGTACACAAGGCAAGCAGTGACAGCCAGTTGACTTGTGCGGGCTTGCTAACAACAAACGTTAGCATGCACTGGAAGGATTCTTATGGGGCGGATGCAGAATTGAAACTGTGAGTACCAACGATAAACACACCACCTCAAGAGGGTCAATAATCTTCAAGGAATTATTTTATCCCTGAATGTAACTTGGAGGTCTTTTTCAGTATGCAGTATGACATACAGAAGTAAACGTTAGCTAACGTGGCTAAGTGATGGGATAGCCCGTTTCGGATAATAATCATCAGCTACCATCTAACTAGTTAAATTTGTTTGAATTGTAGGCATGTCTGGTTTCTTATACTACCTTAAACATTATTAAAAAATGTATGTAAGTATTCTGGCAGAAAACTGTTTACTGTTAATTTCTGGTTTGATTCGCTTCTTAGAATAAACATAAAACGTATACATTAGAGCCCTATTTGACAGTTGTTTATATGCATGTCATATGCGTGTCTTATGTAGTGTTATAACTGTGGGCAGTACTTTCCTTAATTTTTTCTTTTAATACGTTGTATCTTACCTTGTAAGTGAAAACTTAAATGTCAACGGTCCTTATTCTTATTTTGTCTTAATTTTACAGGTTAACGTAGCAATACCATCATGTATACCAGCCTCAACAACCCAATGAAGTCCAGCTGCAGCAATAGCAGCAGCATCACTGAGCTGCTCGGTGCCCTGTGTGACTGCAGTCTGTCAGGGGTGTCATGGAAACGCCGCGCCCTGGGTGGTGTCTCAAGAGAAGGTTTCCGCAGAGCTCTGAAGAAGTGTGCCTATGGTGCCCTGCTGTCTAAGCTATTTCAAGATGGCACCAAAGGAACTGCCTCGGGACCAAGTGCCACAGCAAACACACCACCTAAAAACAAAGTCCTGATGATATGTTTTGACTTGCGTGTGGCGGGGTGCCGAGAGGAAGCAGAGAGGTTGGAGGAGCAGCTGGGTTTGCTGCCTGAGGGAGCCTCCTCTGGCCTGAAGGAAGTAGATGCAGTCCTTGAACTCTTGGTGCATCTCGCTGGCTCCGCTCCTCCACCCCCAACCTCTTTCAGCAGGGACTACATGAGAAGAGAAAGACCTGTGCTGCGGAGGCCTCAACCATGGGGCTACCAGAGCGAAGAGCTGCAGAGACTAGAAGCCCGGGCCTGGGGTCTAGTGTGTGGGGAGGAATGGGGGACTTTGGAGAGTTTGTGTGGAACTCAGAGGTTGATGGACGCCCCTCCAGGCACAGGACTGCTGGCACTGAGAACTAAATTGGAAGTGGAGGAAAGATTTGAAAGGGAGACCAGGATGACACTGTTTGGAGCACTGCAGCACACTCGCACCTCTGACATAGACATAAGACTGGACCTGCCTCCTGTTCCTAGCAATATTGATGTAACTGGGCTGGCTTTAAGGGTAGGTCACTATTTTTTAGTGTAATATCTAACATAATAATTGTTAAGTTTGAGAATCTGGCCTTGTCATTCATTTCATCATGCCAGTTATCCATATCATAAATTATATTCATAAGTCTGTAATTTAGGTTTAAACACCAGTTAAACGCTTAATTTCTTTGTGCAGGTCCCCCCATGTTTAGATCAGTCCGAAGATGAGGGCTTCCAGTCAGCTTCAAATATGACCCCAGACTCTCAGTCAGAGTCCAGCCCTGTTCCAGATGTTGATATATGGGAGGCTCTCCGCACGTTTGAACCAGGAAAACGCCGCTGTTGGGAGTCTGTTGGCTGGTAAGCAACATGTCAGTTGCAATGCTGAAAGTTTGATTGTAAGCACTTTGAAGACAGAGAGACTCACATCTAGATTTATCTAATTAAGAGAGAAAAATGATTCAACTTAAAGGGGATAGATCTGTCAACTATTTTCATCATTTATTAATTGGTTAAAGCATTTTTTAGTTAATAATTTAGTTGTTAAAATATCAGGAAATGGGGATTACCCATGTTCTATAGTGGTGTTTTCAATCTGTTTGTTTTGTCAGGCCAACAGTTCCAAATCTAAAGATCTTTACTTTCAAAAATCACTTGAGTTTTGGATTAAGAACCAGTGGAAATTTGCAAACTTCTTTGAAGATAATTTTTTTATTAGATAATTAAATATACTATGCGACATCACAAACTAAGGCAAAGGAAGCATTTTATTCAGTAACGAGGAGTAAAACCTAGAAAGTTAACAATATATTACAATTCCTCTTGTAGTTACTTTTGTTTTCAGTTTTGTTCTTGTTTTGTAAAACATCACATTAAACTTAACTACATTTCTTCTATTAGCCCACCAGGGAACAGAGAGTCCCTCTATCTAACAGAGGGAGGCAGGGAGGCCTTTGACCAGCTTTATCGTCTATGGGAGGGGGAGATGAGGGTGGTCAGCACTGCAACACCCTCTCCTCTCCTCCCGCTGCCTCTGGACTCTCAGGCACAGCTGGTGTCTGACCTCCTTAATGTCTTGATCGGAGTGGCGTCCACAACCTTCCCTCTCAACCAGGTGCATTTTGTTGTCTTTATTTATCAGTCTCCTAAATACAATAAATTGTTGTCGATGTTCTGGTTTAGGGTCCTGTCAGACTCAAGTGATAAAAGTGAATGAAGTGATAAAAACACTGTGACAGCATGCAATTACTAAAAAACAGAGAGCTGGATCAATGGACAATCTCTGCATGTGTGATATAAACGAGCCCAATTGACTTATAAAATTATATTACCTCAAAACTGCAAAAAGAAAGTGACAGTGTCAAACAGAGTCAGTTGCCCGACAGGTTGTATTAAATGATGTGGAAATAAATGAAAATATTCCTAATGCCAAAAACAGAACCACAAGAGAGCTCTTCTATTGGTTTATTGTTTCCCATTAAATTTTTATATCTCCAGAAGATTATAGTTATTTACTACATCAATTGAATCCTTATACTCTTTTTTTACTCCCTTAGCTTGTTCTCTCTCTCTAGCAGACTTAGTCATTAACATGCAGGCTGGTAAAAGAGGTGATCACAATATCACGAAAACCTGTAGAATGTAATGCAAGCTAATACGGTAATCCTACAACAGTTGGAGCTCCTGCAAGGAATATGTTGTTAAAAGAATTGTGTTGATACTGTCAGAGAGGTGTTTATTAAACTCAAAGGTAATCTTTGACGCTGTGCTCTGTGGTGGCATTGTGCTTCATTGCAAAAACATTGTCTGTTATTTTTGTCCCCCTCCCAGAAGGGTCCTGTCTAGGACCTCTTGTATCCAGTTCTCATATAACAACCATGGGAAGGACAATATAACAAACGCCTGATTATGTATTGCGGTCTGATGTAATAACAACACAGACCATGCCTTGAAATCACCATGGAGGTCACTCTCAGACAGTCTCAACAGAAATTCAATATGAGAAGCATTGCAAAGACGGTCTTTGCTGCAGGGCTATTTTATTGGATATTAGACTGTACAGTTAGTCATTGTATCTTGTCCGCCATCTCTAAATATGTAATCTCCTTCACAGAGTGTTCAGTTTGACGTCAGGCCTGGTGTGTGCGTGTCAGGAGCCTCTCCAGAAAGTGTGTCTCGTCTCCTTGGGGAACTGGCCCAGTATGGCACCTATTACTTGAGGCTTAGTCGCTTTTCTCTGCAGAGTGCTGACAAAAAAGGCCTGGTCTTTCAGGTTTGTTTGCATAATCATCATTATTAATGTTGAGACTGCACATTCTACCCATCCTGGACTTTTGTTGTTGCAGTTGCTGTGGTCTTCAGTTGAAGATATTTTATTTGTCCTTGAAGGAGCAAATTGAGACTATTGAATTTGCAAATACAAGTGAACTTCAACTGTTATCAACAAAAACAATTTAAAAACATGTATATAATAATGAAGCAGAGGAATTTTAATTCACAAGGGTAAATGGCAGTGATTGGCAAATTCCAACACCACAAAGGCACATTAAAGGGAAAGTTCAGATTTTGTGTAGGGGTTAAATTAGGTACTAGCATGAAAGCTAGGCAATTTACACAGCACTGTTTACTGGTCCACCACTGTCTTGATCAGTTACTTTTTGTTATTTTATGACTTCAGTGACCATTTCAGTGATTTCAAACCATTATAGATAATGAAATTCAAATCATTATGTTCTTTTCCAAGGCTTTTACAGGTGGTCTTCGGAAGTATCTGCATTATTACAGAGCTTGTGTTCTCAGCACTCCACCCACCCTCAGCCTGCTGACTATTGGCTTCCTCTTCCGCAAGGTGGGCCGCCAACTAAGGTGAGGTCAAGCCTGCTTTTTTTTCTTTATTAATTTCATGTGTTCAAAAGTGTAAATTTTACACTTTTGAACCTCAACCTCAGTCGGTCACAGCAGGAAAGCTGTGACCGAGAGGACCTTGGTGTAAATATGATTAGATAAATAAACATCTGCTTTCTTTTAATCTAAGGTACCTGTCAGAACTGTGCTGTGTAGATGGGCCTTTGGGTGCGGGCCAGGCTACCTTCCCTGTGGTGAGGACTCTTTTTATCTGCAAACTGCAATATGTCATCCATCATGGCTGTGTTTAGCTTATCAGATTGGATGTCAGCTCAGTGCCATGTGCCTCTCCTCAGGGTGTTAAACTGCTGTCCTACCTGTACAATGAAGCACAGAATAACTGCAGCAATGAGAACTATCCGGTCCTGCTGTCGCTGCTGAAGAGCAGCTGTGAACCTTATACGCGGTCAGTCACTATGTCCTTATAGAGACATATGTCTTATAATAAATATAATAGAACCCAAGGTTATGCAGAACTTTCTGTCGCTTTCTTTTTTCCTGACTGTTACTATTTCTTTGCTTCACTTAGGTTTGTGTCTGACTGGGTATACAGCGGCGTATTTCGGGATGTTTATGGAGAATTCATGATCCAGGTCAACCAGGACTATCTTGGCTTCAGAGGTGAGACACACACACCCATGCTGTCTTCAGTCAGCAGGTTCTGTAAATGAAAAGCCTGCCCGACAGATTGTCTAGTAGAAAAAAATAGATTTCATTACAGGCTTTATTGCATAGTTGGATTTGTCCTTGTGTCTATAAAGGATGTCATGAAGTTATTGGATGATAATCAGTGGGAAACAAAATCAGCTACCACAGCTTTGGAGACCAGAGCCATCTCTGCTCAGTTTGCCACAGGGAGAGACACAAATAAACAATGTTCCTTTATTCTCTTCAGTTGGTACATGCTGGCTGAAGCATTTTCTGTAATAAATTAGTTTTTTCTTACATTTCTTCTTCTGTAATTGCCCTTGACAAATCCAGCTGACTTTTTTTTTAAGTCTTGTTAATGACTTGGCTCTTTTATGGAGGACTGAACAGGGCGTTGAGACAGGAGATGATCCTTACAGGGTATATAAATACAGACCTGTCTGTTTTCTAAAAGATATGGCTGGCTGTGTGAGGTTTCGACAGATTTGAATATTTACTGTTTGATATAAAGAACATCTTACAGTAAAAGGTGATATCAGCAAAAGTCTAACCTATGTTGCTATTCAAGCATTGGCACCACTTGCATATATTACAAAACAACTCAAGACAGACTTCTCAAAGAGAGGGTCCAAACAAGAGTCTGACATGAAACGCAATAAATGTTGTCAGCAAAGCATTTCAGAGATGGAATTGTTGTTAATACTTAACGATCTGCTAACTGTAGCAAACGTTTTATGGCCGCAACTAATTCAAGTCCATGTTTATGTAAACAGAGCACTAATCCCCATAAAATTGCTGTTCTATAACAAGAGATCACAATCATGATCAGAATGACTGAAATTAATGAGTAGTACTCATACATTTTATTACATACATGCCTGTGCTGGCCTGTTCATAGGGCCTAAAGACAGAAAAAAGCTGCAGGTGGAGGGCTTTATGTTCATATTCTGGCGTTTTTGTATTTTCCATAAAACTGCCAACAACAGCTTTAAATAATTTGCCATGTAAAAATAACTAACTCTGTTGTATGTCAGCACGCACAGTCTCTGTAGGTTTTTTCACTGTTGAAATTTAGTAGACCAAACAATTAATTGAGAAAATAATCATCGATCATGGAGATAACCATTAGTTTCCAGCCTGTATAAGGTAATTATTTTTAAGCAAAGAATCCTGATGAAAGCCTGTTCGCCCAAATGAGTACACGCTGTAATTGCTTCATTTTGACAGTAGTCCATAAATATGGTTTTATATGAATCATTACAGCCTGTCCAAATATTGTATGTCATGCAACACCCCATTCAAGGTCAGACCATCACCTCGGCTTTGTCTGACTAAGAGGTTCATTTGCTCATCGGCTACACCTCATCAACTCCAGCAGTGAACCTCTGCACTTCCCCGCTCCTGCTTTTTGGAGGACACACAAATGTCATTGTTCTCCTCGAAGTCCGTCGGCCAGGGAAGCAATCAGCGGCTAAGCTTTCTTGGCAAGCCGCAGGCTTTCTGTAAAGAGCTCTGGAAGCTCAGTGCATTCATGTTCTCTTATGCTTTTTGCTTAGGATCACTGAGCTAAGCGCTAACAATTTCCAAGTGTTAATTCAAGCGACCAGAGTTTTGCCATGCCCCGTAAGTCATACTAATAAGGAAAAGTTTTAGACCCAGTGCAGTCTGAGTATTACTCCACACTATTACTTTTTTTGAAAACTTGAGTTGTGAGTGTGTACTGTTATCAGAGGCATAATGGACCAGTAAAAGTGTACGGCATTCTGAAAGAAGCATCTTTATATCTGTGCAGACAAACACTTCTGGGTCCAAGGCTACACTCTGATCTCAAAGGATGTGGAAGATTGTGTGCCAGTCTTCCTTAGACACATTGCCAATGATGTGTATGTCTGTGGAAAGACCATCAACCTCCTCAAGATCTGCTGCCCACAGGTTTGTTTTGCACATTAAACACATTCATAAGAGATTTCATGCAGCTGAATGTTGTGTTAAGATAGAGTTAAATTTTATATGCATCTCATCCAAATTAAGTCTTGATTTATTCAATGCAAAGATGATCGCTGAATGTTGTTTGCACAGAATAAATTAGATGTATAAATCCTATAAATTACTCAACTATATTTAATCTGCTTTTCTAGCTGTTTCAATGTGCTCTATTGACCCAGTGCTGAACAAATTGCCTCTCCAATCCACATGCACTATCCCCTGCCAGAACATCCTTCTACCCATATTGCCTAAAGAGGATCAGATGAATAATCAATATTGCAACATAAAGAGACATGGGCGCTCGCAAAATGTTATTGATACACATGCATCAGTATTGTGATAAAATGTACTTGTTGCACTGAGGGAATCTGACCAATGGTTTACAATAATGCAAGGCAAAGAAAAGCCGTGGCATTTTATATTTTAGGAACAGCAATCAAGTGTGTGGCATTTTTTCTTTTAAATTACTTAATTTTTATAATTGTTAATAGATTATCAGAGTTTTCTGTTAATGGGCGTCTTGGTTCAATGATACATTGTTTTAAATCTAGATAATACAATTCATGCACTAATGTGCATTTTGTTATAACACATTGTGCACTTAAACAAGCAGTCCTGCCTGCAAAGCACCTGTATGAAAGGCTGCACTTGAGAGTCATTCTTGTTGTGCGAATGAGCTGCCCATTTGGCATGATGACAGGAAGCCCAGGCAAATGAGAGCTTCAGTGAAGCGGTGAAGTTTTTATGTAATCTAATTGTATTTAATTTCTTCACTTCTCTGTGAGTCGCCTGCTGATTTACCAGCACATAATGTTTTTTATGACTCGACCTACATGACCTGAACCGCAGGGCCCATGCTCCTGACTAATTGGCATTCTGTAACTACACTGTTTCTGTGTATGCTAATTTTCACTAGTATTGGGGTCTGTTTTCCCTGGACCTACTGCAGGGTGGCTGTGAATAAATGTAAAATTATGTACCGTACTGTAAAAAAAATTAAAGAGTGAAAGGATTGGTCCTAATGTGTAAACTAACAACTATCCAGTCAGTTTAATGCAGGTAAAGATTATGTTTTTGTTTAGGAAATAAGTACATTGGAGCTGATGAAAATATTAATATATAATAGATAAAATATTTAAAAATGCACAATTGAAGTCTGACTTTTTGGTTTAGAAGTAGAAATAAGTTACTTAATCTCTGAATTTTTCTGACAAACAATATGCTACAATGCACATTGATTTCTTTTGGAGCTGCAACAAAGTCTGTGTTCAATCAACAGAAAATGAATAAACTTTTTAGTATAATTGTTTTTTATACAACAATCAATTGAACAACAAAATATTGGCCGGATTAATAAACAGTGAAAAATATTGTGAGTTGCAGCCATAAAGGGACTTTGGGTCCCAAATAAGACAATGAGCTTAACAGTTTAGTTATAATTTCGTGTTTGTTCACAGCACTACATCTGCTGGTCTGAGCTGCCTGTGCCTCGCATCGCTGTCACCTTCTCCCTCCAAGAAGTGGAAGAGATCGAGAGGGACTGCGCTGTGTACCGGGGACGCATGGAGAGGGTTGCTAAACACAGTGCCATCAGCAGGGAGGAGCAAGTACTGACACTCGTGTTTATAGCTGCTACCCAGTATCAGCACACAATTACAGAATACATGACAAGAGCTTTAGTTAAATTTGCATAAAGAAAGATATAAGAATGTGTGCCCATGTTAGCAGAAATCAGTCAACATGGTGTATTACCCTAATAAAGACACCATTATGTCCCTTAAAGCTGTGTTTAATGGATTTTAAAAATCAAGGGAACCTTAAACTTCAGGTGGAGAAGGCAAACCAGCAGTAAGACAAGTCATTACATAGGTATTGTCCCATAAGACGGACAGAGGAGTTTCATTTCTTTGCATAACATGATCCATGATTGTGACAGTACCTCTCAAGTCCTGAGAATTTCAGCAGCGAGTCATTATAATGATGCAGCTGAAGTCTGGGGCTTGCACGCTGCTTGATTTAGTGCAACAACCCGGTGTGTCTGACCTATATCGCGTGTGTGTTGGCAGTGCTGACTGGAAGAGATGAGGGGGAGGAGAGGTGAGCTACAGGGCACCTGGATAGATCTTTGTTAATGATGATTTCTTGTCTGTCTATTGTAAGGCCCAGCGAGCAGAGCAGGCACGCCAAGAGCTGATCGATCAGGTCAGAGAGTCTGCGGCCAAAACCCTGGAGAGCATCCGCGGTAAGTGTTACACACCCACACATGCATGCATACTGCAAGTATAATTTCATATAGTGTTTGATGTATACGCATACCCCCATATAACCCACATTTGCTTGTTTACTACTAGAGTCTCTTTGAGCTACATTCCTTTCTCTCAGGAGAGCTGCAGAAATGCACAGGGGCAATAGTAGTCAGGAATGGCTTCCAGCATTGGAGGCTGTGAAATCTAATCATCGCTCGCACAGTTTAGCAACTCCTCACATCATTTATTACTTCCAAAGTGTGGCAAAGTTTTTTGGGGGGGGGGGTGCTGGAAAGTCTGGCCTGATGCTCTGTGCGTGTCTTGGCATAGACTAATTTGTGTGTGTTTGCGTGAGCCAGATGGTGATGTTGTTCTATGTGTGTGTGGACGTGTGAGAAAGACAGAGGTGTTGTGTATTTTTTTCAATGTGTGTGGGGGAGTAAGTAGCCCACTGTTATCTCTCGGCTCCTGTAGGGCGCCAGGTGTCGCAGCGTCTGGCTGAGGAGGCCAAAAAGAGGGAGCGTTTTGAGGAGCTGAAACAGCACCTGGAGCAGGAGCAAGAGGTAGTAATGTGTGTGACAGACTAAAGCGCAAGTGTGAATAGGACTACCAGAGATTTGAAATTGGGTTGAGAAATGTTAAAAAATAATGTACATGTACTGTATGAGGCTGTTCAAGGGAGAGGGACCAAAACAGAACAATCTGCAGTTTGTACTGAGGAAAATATCTGCTCTTTAGCTGCTAACTGCTCCACTGTGTTCACCAGCTAGCCACCAACTTTGTCTTTCTGACATTTGGTGCTGAGCAGGTAGTATAAAGTGGGTTATTAGATTTTTTTCCCCAGAAAGAAGCATCCAGCTGTCGAACTAAAGTGCTCTGAGAGAGTGAACCAAATCAGTAAAGTTGCAGGTGCTATAGCTAAATGACAAACTGTAACGCTCTATTAAGACGTCTCTGTAGGTTAATCATTTTAAAATTGGAATTTTTTAAGGGGTATTTAGGATGTCATGATATCACAAATATAGTAGTGTAGTATTAACAAATTTGATATTAACTACGTTAAAAGTTCTGGAGATCAGAAAAGATTCATATAATCGAATGTGCATACACTACTTTCCTTTTGCTTTTTTCTTCCTCTTTTTTTTTTTTTACCCGCTCCAGTGACAAATAAGCAGTCCACTAACTTTTTATAGGCTGAAATTTCACTGCTGTGTTCTATCAGATGTAAAAGAAAGCGTAGCCCGGCCTCCCTCCATGCTGGAGCTTTAGCAGCGGGTGAGAGAGGGTAGCTCCACATTCTGTGGCACACAGGGGCGTTGGGCAGCCCCAGTTCACACAATGCCTGGGGTACTGTAGAAAAAACATATTTCTACAGAACTGAGGCACTGACTTAATACTGAAAAGTTGGTTTGGGTTCTTTAGAGATTTCTAGTTACATAAATAGTATTGGTTATAGCTGCTTTAAAATCAGCTGTGAAATCTGAAATGTATGTTAGGGAGAAAATAATGAAAACAGAAACTTGGACTCATGTACACTCCACCCACGGCTTTTGATGCCCGTTTTAGCAGCTGAAAGCAATGATAGTGTGTGTGTTTGTGTGGTACCAGTGGCGAAGTGCAGCCAAGAAGAGGCAGGAGGAGGATGACTTCAGCTTTGCCAGAGAGCTGAGGGACAGAGAAAAGAGACTACAAGCCCTGGAGGAGCAACTGGAGCAGAGAGCCAGGTCTGACTTGCTTTTACAGCCACTACCCGAGATGTAAATGTTTTATTTATGATTGATTAATCTCTGTTAAGATTTTATTTGATCTAGAATATATTAACTGACTTTGTGCAAACACGAAGGGACATCAGTTCCATCTGTGTGGGATATTTAAGCAGCTGTGGTGGTGCTGAATTTTCATGCAGTTGGGATAACGGCGTGATCCTGCAGCATGAGCAAATGTGATCAGAGTCTGTAATATGAGCACGGCAGAAGGATTTTCATAAGATGGCTAAAAGTTGTGAGTTAGTTCGATGAGAAGGTCAGAGTTTACCTTTGCCTCTCTACTACAGCATGCTGTGCTGTGATAATACAGTTATTTGTTCAGAACATGATGATTTATTGAATAAGTACCTTATTTTTGAGGCAAGCTGTGAAAATATTCCATATTAACTGTGAAAATAAGTCTTTCACTGAGAAAAAAAAAACACAGTTTCATATTTTAGAGGCCTTTACTGATTAATCAATTTTTGAATGTTAAAGTGTCTGACATTTGAGTAGAGTTCTGTGGGCAAATGAGTAAAGAGCTCTGAGTGCTGGCAACATGGAGGGAAGCCAAGCACAGTTCCTCTACATACACTATAATACCCACACTGCAATGACACGAAGTTGGTTGTAAATCAAAGTGGTCCTTTAAGGAAAAGGCTCATAATTGAATTCAGAGTCTGAAAGCACACATTCCCACACAGGCTTATTACAGACCAATATGCTTATCAGAGTCCCTCATGAACACACGCACATGAAAGCTTATCATCGCAGAGTAGAAAGAACACTGATTGCTCTATGATTTGCACTTAGATTTCAGTATAAATCATTCAGTATTCAAATAAGACATATTATTTATAATATGATGGAATATCACTCGTCTGTGAAAAAGAACA
>JAOWBC010000049.1:7095835-7118197 GCA_028566105.1 Hypoplectrus providencianus | reverse complement strand
AGTGTCAAATATGAATATTTTCCTTTCCTTATTTTTGTCAAGAACTTAAATTAAGAGGTTGTGTTTTTGATCTTCAAAAACCAACAATATTGCATGACAAAAGACAGAATTTGAAAATGCTTCTTCTGTAATATTGTGACATTGATTTTCACATTTTCTCACAATATAGAGTATAATGAATTTATGAATAATAAAAAAAGAATATTGCTATTTGAGTTAAAAATGTGTAAACCTAAATTTTTAACAAACAAATAAATAAAAATGTCTTTAAAAAAATACATTGTATCACTTAAGATAAGCTTTTGTATACAAATTATATTTTTGCTAAATAACAATAGCATACACAAGTTGCCTGTGAATTATTTTCGAAATTATATCGTAAAAAAAATTGCCCTAAACCATTACTTAAAATTAATTGGTAAAAATTGTTCATCGCACAGATCTGCTTGTAACTTGTGTGTTACTACACTCACATTAGGAAGGAGCTGATAGCTCAGTACAGCCGTCTGTCAGAGGAGGCAGCGCGCAGAGAGAGACGGGCCATGTGGCGAGTGCAGCGAATGAGACTTGACGAAGCACGGGCTGAGTTCTTCATGCATGACATGCAGCAGACTCAGGTTTGTAATAATCTAACATAAACAAACACAGAGGACAAGGGAATTACATTGGAGAGGTTATTAAAGGTTTAGGGAAATAATTTTAACAAAAGCTCTTGTGGATTCTTTCCAGACAATGCTTGAGAAATATCCTTTAGGCCAGGCGAGACCTCCCATGGAAGTGTTACCACCTGTTCCCTTAACACAACAGACTGCACCACAACTAACACTGGTATGACTACACACTGTTTTTTGTTTTAAATCATGAGCCCCCATATCTCTCCACTAAATTATTCCCTTCACAAGTGTGTGCTCATTTACATCTACTTTTATCAGGAATACCCCACTCAGGATCCATCTGAGCAACAGCCGGCGGACACTCAAGAATCTGATGCCGTATCACAGCCACCTGATCCATCTTCACCCACTATCACCCACCCTGCACTAGATCCTGCACTTATCTCTGAGGACATTGACATCAATGATTTTCTCCCAAAGCCACCACACCCTGACAGTCAGCAGGTGGACTTTGCCTTGCAGGAGATCGGCTCAGACCTACCTGAAGTCTGTCCTACAGCACAACTTGTAGACTATGACTTCAGTGCCCCCTTTAGTCCACTTGAGGGTATCACCAGCCAAGCCTCAGTCCAGCCCCGGCCTCGCTGGGGACCCACAGTCCAGCCTGACCTCTCCCAAAACCACCCCTCTTTTTCCAACATTCCCATAAGAGAAAACATGTCTCAAGTCCAGGATGTTGTCCCTAAAGCCAGCCCCTTTGGCCAAGCCTCCCAATCCAGCTTTCCTCTAGGACAATACTCCCCAGATACACCTCAGAATACCTCTAAAGCAAGCACCTATGGACATCCTTCTCAGGCCTCAGTGCAGTTAGGAGATGGAAGTGACTCAGTGGAAGAAAAAAAGCAGACAGAAGTTGCTTCTATGACAGAACAGAGGGCTGGAAAAGGGCATTTGGAAAGTGAAGATGAGGGTAAATCTGTTGAGGCTGGAAAAGGAAATAGTGTGGCTGATGCTGCCCCTGCCACCACCTCAGAGCAAAGTGTCGAGGATAATGGTCATCACAAAGCAATGACAAGTCTTTCTGACAGTGGTGGTATTGATTCACCTGATGGAAGCACTCAAGAAAGCAGCACAGAAACTCAAGATCAAGCTGGTGATAATATTTCTTTGCCAAACATCATTGCTTCCAGTGCACACCTAAAAACTGGAGAGCTTGTTTCAGATGCTGTTACCCAGCAGCCTTCACCAAGCATCCAGGGACATTCCTCTGATGCTCACATAAAGGTCGGACAGCTTTTATCAGAGGTAACTGCTCCTCCTCCAGCCCTTAATGTCTATGGTCACGCTTCAGACTCAAACATCAAGATAGGAGAATATGTTTCGGAAGTTGATGCTCCGCTGCCGTCCTCCAGTGTTCACGGTCACTCTTCTGATGCTCACATTAAAGTCGGTGAAAATGTTTCAGAGTTTGTGGCTACTCTTCCTACTCCAAATGTGCACGGGCATGCCTCAGACGCCCACATCAAAGTGGGCGAGCATGTTTCGGATACAGGTGCCCCTCTGCCCTCTCCTAACATTCACGGTCACAGTTCGGATGCCCACATAAAAGTGGGAGAAAATGTCTCAGATGCTGTTGCAACACTCCCTACTCCCAGCATTCACGGGCACTCTTCTGATGCTAATATAAAAGTAGGAGAGTTTGTGTCAAACATTGCCGAAGCAAGACCTCGATGGAGTAAACACGGACATGCCTCAGACTGCGTGCTTCAACCAGGATGTGTGGTGGCTGGAGCTGAACCCACCTTGGCTGCTCTACCTGGAAGTGCTTATGGTCACTCCTCGGATTCAGCAGTGGGCATTGGATGTGTGGTGTCAGGAGATGAACCAAAACGTTCTCCTCTACCCGGCAGTGCCTATGGCCACTCTTCAGATTCAAATTTAGGCATTGGATGCGTTGTGTCCAAAACTGATCCGCTCCCATCCCCACTGCCCGGCAGCGCCTACGGCCACTCCTCTGATTCCACGCTTGGGGTAGGATGTGTCGTGTTAGGGACAGAGCCAAAAGCGTGTGCACTACCTGGCAGCATTTACGGCCACTCTTCCGATTCTTCGCTTGCAGTTGGATGCGTGGTGAAGGGAAAAGGAGTCTTGAATCAGCAGAAGGCAGAAGACAATCAAGGCAGTAAAGGTAATGAATAATATTAAATGGTGCACATTCTCCAGTTGTGGGGAAGACATAAGTGCCACTTAGGAAGCTTGAGATAATATAAGATGTTTTGATCTTTCCTGCAGATGTATTCCAGATCAATAAACTCACTCAAGTATTTTCTTTTTATATTTACTTTATTTTTATTGCAGCAAAGACAAAGGCAACTGACAACAGATGAAACACAGAAGTGCTTCTACTCATGTAGTTCTTCATAGATTCTTCTGTTTTTGATGTAGTTCAATAGCTGTAATCTTCTACTTGACATGAGCTAAATTAATTCCTTCTCTCCACTTTGCAATTTTGTGAGGTTGTGGCTTTGACCAGAAGACTTTTTTTTGTGGTTGTTGCTATTAAATCAGATCTTCATCAGAAAAATAGCCCCCTTTTAAATCACAACCCTCTATGATATAAGTCAGATGAATCATTATGTACTGTATGTATAGTTTAAATGGCTATTTTGCACTTCCATTCAAATTCTGTCAACATTTTTTTTTTATGTGTCCTTTCAAGTGTTTCATTCCCATTTTCATCTGAAATTATAATATAATTTTATATTCTATTAAATCCATTTCTTTCTTAGAACTTTTGTTGGGCTTTATGCCTTTGGACTTGAATATAGAACATTTTTTCCATATTTCATGCAAAGTTTAGTTTTAAATTAAAAAAAGAAACGCTAAAATTGCTTTGTTTTATTTATGTCCCAATGAATTTGCATCAACTCAATGCTTTTGCATTTTAAGTCTGAAAACCCTTAATATTTTCTAGGCCAGAGAAGATGAATAAGATGTTTTTTTCTGCTCTGATGCCTTGGTTTTAATATTGCCTCACAAATGCCTCAGAGAATTGTGTTTCATTTTAAGTAATTGTTTCACATCTCTCTTCAGGTTCAAAGTCAGACAGTCCTGGTGAGCAGCTGGTTGAGATCACAGGGTCCTGGGCAGCCGTCTCCAGCTTGTCCCCTGGAGAAAAGTCTGAGCAGGAATACCTCTTTGCTTTGTGTGCTCAGTATGAGGTGGAACAATACGAAGACTGCTACAACCTAATGGGTTAGTTGAAAATATATGACTGGCTGAAGATGAATGGTTCCTATGGCACATTACCGGTACATCTTTGTAATAAGTTGTACAATGTAAATACAAAAACACAGCATATGATAAACAGAAAAGGAGAAGGGGATCCAAAATAGAACCTTGGGGAACACCACCATTTAACTCTGTAGGATGGAAAATTGAATTAACATTGAATAGGAAAAGATGGTTTGGAAAATTAAGTTTGAGATACTCTATGCTATAATATTTATTCTCTGAATGTTCCTGAGAGATTTATTTTTAGTTACTGTTAATAGTGATATCTTCGTAACGAATGCGCAAGTTTTAGTTATTTATTTACCTTATTAAACTTATATTAACTTATTATAACCTTATTTCAACAATTCACACAGGCAAATTTCATTGTATTGTATTTCAATCATGAATTAAATTAAGAAAATTTAATTATTTGACTCTTACCTTCAATAAATAGAACTACGGTAATTTTATTTATATAAAATCCATATTTTTTTCTTTCTGCTTTTAATAAATGACCAACAAAAATAGCCAAAATACAATAATTCTCCTAAACCTGCTGCATTTTCTGGCGGACTGAAATTTGACTAACTACACATCTAAAACAAAGTCTAACACATTCATTTCTTAACAAAAATTATTGTCGACTAAAAAACAATTAAACTCACTAAAATGGGCTACTGCCTGATATCTCTATAATACCTTTATGACATATCATTTGAAAAAATATTGTGAACTGCAGATACATTTTAGTTATACACCTTAAAGTGTTGGAACTTACTTTACTTTAAATGAAAACAAACCCTTTTACATATCCAGGAGTGATGCATTTCTAGAGGCTGTTAAATATTCCCTTCATCAGCAGGCACAGAGGTTGTGCAGAATGCAGTGATATTTCATAAGGGTGCTAAGTCTGGTTTATGTTTGGGTGAGATGCATCATGGTTCGTTGAAGTAATATCCTGTCTTTTTCCTTTGCGTGTCATGCTGCTATTATTCATGCCAGCTTCTAGAGTCTCCATGAAATCAGTCAGCCAAATACATCTTCCACACCACTGATCAAAGTCAGGAGCCCTAATTAGTTTGGGAGTGGTATTGTAATATGGAGTGTGGACAAAATAACAGGAACAACTGCCAATATAGTGCTATTTAATGAATCCTTTTGTGAGGCTCTGATGTTTAATTATGTTGAGAAGTTGTCAAAGAGGTGTTGATAGTTTTTTTCTGTTTTTTTTAAAGTAACATTTGTTGAGACATTAGATGTAGAGCTGAAACTAAGATTTATTTTTATTGATTAATTGTTTAGTTTGTCTCATTTTTTTTTTTTAAGTAAAAAGCCCATGTTCGCATATTCAAATGTTTTTTTTCCTGCAGCATCAGTCAAAACCAGAAAAAAATCAGCTTAAACAAATAATAATTTATCAAAATATAGGCCAATTAATGTCATTTAATCAGTATTATGACTGATTGTTTTAGCCTTATTAAATAAACCATTAAATAGATGTTTCAGACATTAATTTTCACAACCTCCATTCTAACAAAAACATTATTTGGATGTTTAGTTTTCTTTTGACTGTACCTGCAGCTTTTCCTTCACACTTTTCGATCAGCACAGCTTTCTTCAGGTGTGACAGTGATATTTATTCAGCAAACATGCCTGTCATCTCCTTCTCACACAGCTTCGTCCCCTGAGTGTCAGCTGCTGAAGCAGGTAACTCGGGGCCCCTGGGGCCTTCCTATGGACCCCACACTCCGCAGAGCCACGGACACTACCGCTGTTCAACTCAGCGAGATGGTTTCCCTGCCAGTCCTGATAAAACAAGCAGTCACTACCCCGCTCATCACACAGTGAGTGTCTGACTGAAAGCAAGCTGCAGGAGGAAAGTATCTGTTCTGAAGGAGAGGGCGTTTAAAAGAAATTACATGTTCGAAGTTATTGTTTATGAGTTTTGAATGTCTGAGAATAACATGATTGCTTTTCCTGGAAGCCAAATACTATGTTTAAGAGAAATTCAGGTTTGAGGCTCTCACTGATCTCTTGTCATTTTTCTGCTATTTCAGGCCACTTGTAGTTGAGAGCACATTCTGCACGGGAGGAATAATTTAAATTCTTATTACTTTCCGTCTTTGTAGGATCCGTTTTCTGTTTGAAATTCCATCAGAACCCCAGACAAGCTTGTCAGTCTTCACCTGCAATGTTTCTGCACACTATGCAGTTTAGCCTTTGTGTGTAAAGAAAAAGCTTTCTCATCCCTTTCCGCTCACAGAGGGGGTGCAGTATATTTAGCGTTTTAATTCATAGCTCTAAAATTTTATTAACACATTTTTATCCTGTGCTTAGACGGCACTGTGAAGTTTGCCAGAGATTTTCAACTCTATTTTTATATCTTCCCTGCTGACTTTTCACTTAGCAGTGAGCCTCTCCTAAATCCCAGTGTTATATAAACCTGAATTGCCAAGAAATAATTTAAAGCAATGGGATGGAGGAAGTCATCTAAAAAGTAGAAAAAAAACACACCAGTATATTCCCTGAACTCTCCCCAGTGCTGATGTCTATCATCCTCACAACTTGAGTCAAATATGCAAGTCAGCATCATCCTCAGTCCTGGTTCTTGTCTTCAAACATTTCCCTCCTAATCATGGTCACTGTCTTCTTCTACCCTCCATCCCCAGTGTGTCTTTGGTGAACAAGGCAGTGGTGGACTACTTCTTTGTGGAGTTAGGGGTGGAGAGACACTTTGAGGCGCTGCGCCACTTCCTGCTGATGGAGGATGGCGAGTTTGCGCAGTCCCTCAGTGACCTGCTCTTTGAAAAGGTGAAGCTCTTTAGAAGTTTTGCTGTCATTTCTCTGCGTCAAATAACTGATATATATTGTTGTTTTGTAATTTATTGCTTTCCTCAGAGGACGACAAAGGACATCTGGGAACAAGGCCAAATATCCTGGTGTCCCCTTGAATGAACAAACACATTAAACAAAACACTAGTTCTGTTTTGATTGATTAGAGCTGCATGCATTTAGTCTTATCTGCTTTTATTCTGAGAGACCCATTGGAGAGCAGGTAAACCAATTATAATATGCATAAACTTCCAAATACATGCTGCATTTTAACCATAAAGGCATGAAACAAGACTCGAAAATAGAGTTAGTTGTAAAAAATAAAACGTGACGCAGGTGGAGGGGAATTCACTACAGGAAGTAACCCAACACTGTTGTGTCATTCCCTGGTGGACGCTTCCTGTGATTGCTCATATTTCTCTTTAGTTTATAATCTAGAATCCTACAGCCTGTGTGTTGCTGTTAATGCCACTCACATCTTCTAAAAAAAAACAGCTGCTGTTTTGAAATGTCCAATCAGAGCTGACCATTCTAAAAGCTGCCCTAATCAATATTTTCATATTAATAATGGATTGAGGAGCTGCATATGTGTCATGTAACAGCATTTGCTTGTTGTGATGAAACCCCTAGAGGAGTTTCAGAGCCTTTTAACTCATTGTTTTGATTTATGGTCAAATATTTCCCCCAGGAGTTGGACCTGAAGTGGGAGAGAGTGGGTATTGGACATGGTAGATATGTGATATTTGATGCGCCTGACTGGCTGCATGTCAATTTTGGCTGAAATCATCACTTATTATAGATTTATCAGACTAATGTTAGACATTTTGCAAGTCTCTTTTGCTTGAAAGTTTTTATCTGTTTAGTGTTATTGTAAATAATTTATTTCTTAAATCAAATATAGTCCTCTCAGGGCAAAACCCCCTACTTTATTATTCCTTTGTACTCTACAAACAGGTAAAGTGGCTGCAGAAAAACAGTGCTGGACTAAAAAATCAAAACAAGGTCAAAGTAGGGGAGACATGGCAGTTTGATTTGCATCAAAAACTGCAGGTTTCATCACATTTGAGACTTTGCCATTTTCTGGTTACATGATCTATGTAATGTCGCCCTGTATTTACTGGATTTGTAAATGAACAACTGGTAACAGCTTATATGTCGACCCTATCAGCTTTATTTATATGTTATATTTATGTGTTATATGTCTTCTTTTGGGAAAGAAACATTGACATGATGTCCTTTAAAGCTGTTTGCTGTGGCCAAAATGAGGCTTTGAGACTGGTGAGAGTAAACCAAAACAGTAAAGCTGCAGGCCAGCTAAACATTGAGTTGAATCACTATAAAGCTCTGTGAAATTCGGCATATGCGCATTCATGTGATCATTGTCTGTAGGAGAATTATTATGAGTTACACATTTTCGCACAGTTTAATATTGTAGTACTTTATTTCTGTCTCTCTGTACCTGTTTTGCAGAGCCTATGTTTCTGCTTATAATTCAAGATTACTTAAGTTAAAACCAAACTTCCTGGCATGAAATAACACACACAGCCTTCCTAACACCTTGGTGCTGTTCTGCAGAAACATTCATGTACATCTGTCTCTCGAGGCCCATGAGACAGAAGGTTTTTGTTCCAGCCAAACACTACACCAGCTGATCTCACTGATTAGCACACCTTCAACCGGGAAGCGAGCTAATCATCGTAATCAGCTTCACGCAGTGTTTGTTTGGGATGAAAAGCTGCCAACTCTGGGCCTTGATAGCACATTTGGAAAGACAGGTGTAGGGGTACGGGTAGCCATCCGTGTTTGACCTCTGTGTATTTATTGGACCGATTTCTGTTTCCCCCCAGCTGGGCAGTGGACAGACCCCTGGCGAGCTGCTGACCCCTCTCGTCCTGAATTCCATCCTGAGCAAAGCCCTGCAGTACAGCTTACATGGGGACACCCCCTTAGCTGGTAACTTCACCTTCGCCCTACGCTTCCTGCCGGAGACCTTCCACCCGCACGCCCCCGATTCTCTCAACTGTCTCGAGCTTCGCTACAAGGTGAGGCACCGTGTTTTATTGGAGTGAGTAACAGAGTGTGTACGCTTGCATGAGTGCGCTTGTCTCAGCGTGAGTGGCAGCTTGAATGTGACAACCTGTCATGTTTTGACAAACTGCTATGGGTGTGGAAAACGAGCTTATCACGCACTTAAATGGTTGAACCTTGTAGATTGATTGGAGTTGAGTCTTTTGGATGACATGCACGGTGACTAATGCCGGGCATATTGTCCTCCGCTCTTGTTCTGTGGTCCTCACCCTCCTGACTGTTCCCTCTCCTGCTGAATCTTCATCTTTTACCTTTCTCCATCTCCTCCCTCTCCTCTCTGTATCGTTATCTCTTGCTTCACGTTTTCTTGCTTTGCTCTTTCTCTCCCCATATATCTTTTTTCCCCTCATTCCACTTCCACCCCCCACCTCTCACCACTCCGTCTTCCCTTCACAATCCTCTCACCTCCTTTATCAACATCTCTGCACTCACACCTTTCTCCTCCCCTCCCCTCACCACATTTGTCACTCTCCCTTTTACCTGCTCCTTCCCAACTCCTGTGCCTCTTTTCCTTTACTTCCTTTCACACTCATTCATGTCACACCTTCATACACTGTTTTTTTTTTTTCTAACATCTCTTTTTTTCTACCTGTCTTCTCCCAGGTGGACTGGCCGTTGAACATCATCATCACGGACAGCTGCATGAACAAGTACAACCGTCTGTTTTCGTTCCTGCTACAGCTTAAACACATGGTGTGGAGCCTCCGCGAGGTCTGGTTCCACCTCAAGAGAACAGGTGAGACCTTGAGCGCTGTCAACTCGGACTCCTCGCTACAGCCAACAAGGAAGAGTTAAAATCCTTCCTGTTGTGCTTCAACTGTTTATAAAATATTCATTAAGGGGAATGCTGCGATTCCTTTATGTTTTATTTATACAAAGCACATCTCATAGCAGTGGGACTGTTGTAAAACACTGTGCTTCAGTGGGTTGGAGAGTATTGATCAGTGAAAGCCTGTGAGCTGACTACTTAAATGGATATCCTGAAGGGGAAAACAAAGTATTAAGGTATTAAAGGGACGTAAACTTCAGCAGATAGAACAATAATAATGCTGATCACCAGGGAAAAATATGGATGATTACTTAATTCAGGGCTCAGAACGGATCTTTTTTTTTTCCTTAAGCAAGACAACATGATGAGTATGATACACTTTACTGGCTTGCTTGTATAACTGTAGCCCTAACCATCTATTATTTTAATATTGGGTCTTAGTGGGCTCCGATCACTGACCAAAAGAAATAAATTAATATTTTGCTGTGACATGATACAGAAAATTAATGTGACTTGTTCCCACCTTTGTTTCCCCCAGCGCTGGTAAAAGGTGCAGGTCGCTCTGTGCAGTTTCGTCAGCTGCAGCTTTACAGACATGAGATGCAGCATTTTGTCAAGGTGATACAGGGATACATCGCTAACCAGATCCTGCAAGTGTCCTGGAGCGAGTTTACAGCCAAGCTGGCCACTGCCAACGACCTGGACGCCATCCACCGAACACACGCAGACTACCTCAACAGAGCCATCTTCAGGTGAGGGCCGGAGCTGCATGTTACAGTATATATTGCCACCTCTATGCACAAAATAGGTAAAATATGATATTTTGCCTCTATTAATTGCATAGGAGAAGACATTTTGGACCGAATGTCCTTGTCTCCCCTTCAATGGCATACATTTTAAACATTTTGAGTGATCACAGCTTTCAGTATTCAGTCTTATCAGCTTTCAGCGTGTGCACCCTATGTGAGTGCAGGCACAGATAACCTTGTGAACTCAAATAGTGCATGCAAAAACTACATTAAATTAGTACACCCACTGAATACAACCTGCATCACCTGAGTATACAGAGTTTTATAATACTTGTGAAGTAACGCAGTTCTTTGGAGGAAGTCAAACCACATGCCTTTTAGCATGATTTGATGTAGTGATGTGACTTTGCTCGGCCATGTCCACCATGTCAGTCTCACATTATGGGGGGTGAGAGGACATTGTGCGAAGACAGGCACAAGACGGCTTGTTTACTTCATTCAATGGCTTTCAGTATAAACAACCTGAGTGGAAAAGAACATTCCTGGTGTCTTGGAGAAGAGCAGACAGAGGAGTGGAAATAATGATGGGTGTATTAAGAATATAGCGCACACTGTGTGTGTGTGTGTGTGTGTGTTTGAGCGAGAGAGGAGAAGACGTTGCTCTGCTGACAGCAGACAGCTGTGTTTGCGGTCAGAGCAGAGAGGAAAACTTGCCGTCCGTGACACACAGCCGACTCGTGTGCTCACTTCTTTTATCGATCTTCTCTTGGTGCCCCCACAAAACAAAATACTACGCTTTGTTGCATCTTATGTTCCAGAAAAAGAACAGTATAGATGTTAATAAACCAATCAGGACGACCCAAATTTTTATTAGTTAATGATTTTGTAGGAATCTAACTTTGAAGCCAGTAAGAAATTAAGACTGGTTCTCTGTGCCAGACCTAAAATACAGCTTTAGGTAGTTTGACCAGTACTTATTACAGCCCAAAAGGGGTAAAACTTTTTGGTTACCTGGACCCTTTAATTAGAGGATTCAAGCTGCTTCTTGTAAAAGGTGTTCTGCAACATGTTGTGGACTTTTAATGTAGACAGCCCAAATGTAATTTAAGTCATCGTGTTTTCAGGCTGCAAACTGACAAAAATTGCTGAAAAATTCAGTGGAGTGAAATCATTTCTTTAGGCTCTGTACAGGTTCAGTAAGTTTAAGTGGCTCTCCCTGCACCCAAAATTTCATATAAATTTAATTCAACCTCCTCATAACAAGTTAATTAAAATTCCAGCTGGATGTAAGGCTAACTCTTGAACCCAATGAATGATTTAATCTCATTAGGGCAGGTTGTCTGTATCACACTAAAACTCCAGCCCGTCTGAAAAGTCATTTCAAAGTTCCTTGTAATGTTTCTCATACTTTGCACTCTCTCGCCTCCCCAGGGGTTTGCTGACAGAGAAGGCGGCTCCGGTCATGAACATCATCCACAGCATCTTCAGCCTGATCCTCAAGTTTCGGGCCCAGCTGATCGCACAGCCCTGGGGCAGCCAGCAGGGGGAGGCAGTGCATCCCAGCTTCATTGCCATGCAGCAGTCGTACAACACCTTCAAGTATTACTCCCACTTCCTTTTCAAAGGTAAGGACACCATATTTTTATAGAGCCGTTTGATTCAGCTGTTCAGTAAGTTATACAGGCATGAGAGAAACTATAATATCCACAAAATATGCACAGGAGGATAAATTGTGGGATAATCCAATCCACAAGTGTCTTCAATATCTTTCACTTGTATTTGAAAATGAACTGAAAATAAACTGTAGATTGTCTTCTTATTTCAGGCTGTACTTAATTAAGGCTTCCACAATTATATTAAATTGGGAGAGGTTTTTTTTCGGAAACACATCTCTTTTAGATGTAAAGGATTAAAAAAATTATTCGGGTTTTAATGGTTTTTGAGAGTCGTTATCTTTACACATGTGCATATTACACCTTTGGCTGTAACGAGGAAATGGGAAAGGAGTTTAAAAGCTGACAGAAGGTATATCTTTAATAAACGTGAGCCAGGGATGAGCCAGGAAGCATTTGCTTCTAGATTGGAGGTAATGGCTTTGGAAAGTCTTGGAATATTGGAGTAATGTGGTATTTTGCCTTGAATTAGACTTGTCTAGATTTGTTTGTACCTGTGTATGCATGTGTTAAAATGTTCCCTCCTTAAGGTGAGAAGTGATGGATTAGATCATAAGTGTTAACACAGTTTTGCACAGATCATCAGTGTCATTTCATAGCTGCAACTATCTGTTATCTTTAATTTAGGTATTGTGGGTAAATTTAGCATTGTCGCTCAGCTTCTTCCACACCGAAACAGTCCCGTACAACTTTTATTATTACTTTCTGTAATTCCCTTCTCACAAATAATTTTCTAACCGAGTCATGGAATAAGGATAGCAAAACAAACTACGCACTAACTATATTTGTAAGTATTCAATTTATGGAAAACAAAGTTATTGAGTGCTTTGTTTGCTTTTTTCTTCCCAGTGGTGACCAAGCTGGTGAACAGAGGCTACCAGCCGCATCTGGAGGATTTCCTTCTTCGCATCAACTTCAACAACTACTACAAAGACTCCTGAGCTGTTTACCGCTGTGTTTGTTGTAAGTGAGCAAAGTCTGTAGGCCTGTATTTGCAAGATACATGTGCACCATGACTGTTTACATTTCACACAATCTCCTATATGTGTCTCTAAGACATGTGATTAGAAATAAGTTTAATTCCATTATTGAAAACATAATATAAGGGCATGGATTTGACATTTAAACCAGTTAAGGCAATCAGTGTACAAGATATGAGCCATGTCTGTGTGTTTCTTTATTGGCTTTACTTCTACAAGTGTTTGCTGCAGAGTTTGTAATTGAGATTAAGCTTATCTGTGCTGTTATGCCTCACGCTCCACTATGTAGATTTTGAGTGCATATAAATTGTTAATTATGTGTAAATACGGAACGCTTTGTAAAATAAATGCTCTATTCTCTACAGTCAGTGTTAAAGCTCCTTTGTGATGCAAAAAAACACATTTACTTGAGTAAGAAGAGTGACATATTTATTAAAGATTGCATGTAAGCAAAGGTTTTTAGAAATCTAGGACAAATTAAGTGTAAAGCCTTATGGGTAGTGAATTCTGTCAACTTCAGCCATTTACAAAAAGACAGAGGGAGAGGGGAGAAAAATGCAGTCCTTGCTATTACTGAAATTTCTTTTCTACAACATGAGTACCCAGATTTCTCCTGACGGTGCATTAAAGCACAAATATATCAAGACTATACAGCACAGCTGTAATAAGTTTAATGGGCTGCAGAGGATTTGGTTTCTTTACTGGATGGTAAAGTTGGAGAAGCGCTTTCTGCTATCAATCCAAGCAACAACTCACACACTAGCTTTTGTTGGTCAAACATAAGGAGACTCAGACTTTTGAGTTTTGCACGTGTATGCATTTTTATAGTTTTATTAATGATGTGATTGAAGTATCTCAACCATCACCCGAGGAAGAAGGGTGTAAGTCTTGGATGGACAAAAAATGACTTTATAGCATCAGATGACCTGCTGATATGTATTTACATCAGGCAACAGAAAGAGAAAGAGTTAACTGTTATGATTTAAAAGAGAAGTTTCACATTTAGGGTAATTCGCTTCCTGTTGGAGAGTTCTATGAGAAGATCATTACCGCATGTGGATGGGGGAGTTGTATCAATTTTCACATCCAACTCTATACCAGGAAGCAAATAAGCACATTTCCCAAATGTCAAAGTTTTCCTTTGATTACAATGAGTAATGTCACAAGCAATTAAACATCAAACCAAATCATTTCACCAGTAGAGCAGGCAGACTTCAATGAAATATCCACACAGAATCCTTGTTTCAGTGATTCTGAGTAGAGTAGAAAAAGCAGGCAGACAGGAAAACGCACTGGTAAACACAATGTAACTTTCACGATCAACGTCAAGTCAGTGGTTTTGACCTCGTCTGTATTACACAGTACAAAAACATTCACATAGTGCACCACAGGCTTCCACTGTCCATCGAGATTAGTGGGTCAGAAATGGAAGAAATCTGCGCCGGGATCCAAAGGAAGGCAGAATTTCACAGATCAATACCTTCAGTTTTTCTGTTCGATTGAGTTTTCCTATGTGTAAGCAAAGAGCGAGTTGTTTTTCAGTGAGTACATAACACCCCACTGTGTCTGCCTACATGCGTAACTGAAACATGTCAGTGATTTTTTTTTTCTCCCCCTTTTTTTTGTTTTTAGTATTACAGCTCAGTGCCATGTGTTTGAATCCGCTGTGAAGGGACTGAGAAGGACTGCCATCATTTAATCATGCACTGCATCAGTCCGAGCATATAGACTCAAAGCTTTTAATACAGCCAACTGATTAAACATAGTGTAGACACTTGGACGGTTCATATTTACAAAGGCTTTGAAGGACGGCAGAGCAATGTGCTGATTTTACTCAGGAATATTTGGACTGCTTAAGGAGGATCTTGCATACAGATCCTCTTAAGACTTGGTTTGTACAGAAAATACATAAATTATGACATTAATTCAGTTTATTTTAAATGCTTAGAGGGTAACTTCAGTACAAGTCAACATGGACCCTATTTCCCCATGTTTCTGAATTTATCCAGATTTGAGTGAAAATGCTGCAGCTGGCGGCTGCAGAACGGACTGCAATGTTTTCCTTCTGCACACCGTCACGACACCTAAAAGTGCTTTTGTGCCCCAAGAGGCTCAGGTTGTTGTTTTTGTATAAGCACCTGAAAACATTATGGAAAGAACCCTGTTGAAGAAGTAAAACATTTTCTTACACTTGATCCGGTCTGAAAAATACTGAAGTTTCCCTTTAAGATAGTGAGGATGTCATGTCTGCGTTGCCTCATGGTGGCATGACTGCAGAACAAACAAAAACCTTCACTCTAATCACTCACGCCAATTATATTCACTGTTCCAGGACACTTACACACAAAGATAACAAGCATTGCAACATTCACTGCTCTGCAGATAAAATGAACGGACAGGGTTTTTATACATTTTAAGAGCGTTGTTGTTTCAAAAGTCTTAGATCCTTCAAATGTCTTGAAGGATTTTAGTGCATTCTGTAGCCATCACTTACTGTTAACAGATATTAACCTTGGAAGGGTGATAACTGAATTTGTTCATGAATAACAAGAAATAAATGCCAAAGTAGTTGCATAAGAACCTATCATACAAGTTACAACAAAGTAAGAAATAAACTCTCCAAACAGACTGCAAACTATGTAAACCTAAAAAATTAAGGTAAACTTAAAATGAGAATCTCCACCTTGAGTTGGATGGCTGTGGATATTAGACAATGACACACATCAGTACCTTTATAATGTCCCTTTTGATGGAAGTACCACCCACAGTGGTGTAAAAACAACTTCAAATCCAAACACCCATACTGGGATCTGACAACAGAAAAGCAGATCTAATGGAGTCCCATTAGAAGAGCTTTTTGGTCCAGGAAACTTCCTGCCAGCATCTTCTGCTTCCATTACAGCAAAACAAACTGGAGACCTAGTAACACAGGGTAAGTGGAGGTGAACTACACTCTAATATGGGTGTTACAGTACCAGAGTTAGGGCTAGTGGGTCATGATGACACCTTCATCCAGGGAAGCCTCTTCTCCTGGGCAAAAGTCGGACCTCGGTCCTGGTGTTTGCTTTGTTTTTGGTCCTTCTGGGGCTAGGCTTCAGACTCCAGGTCTTCCTCTGCTCCGTTAGACGTGTCGCCCGACTCAGGCTCCAGTAGCAGGAATTTGCCGTCATTGGTTAAGGGCATGTTCTTCATCAGCTGGGCCAGGGCTTCTGGGTCCTTGTTTAAAAAAAGCCACACATATAAGGTTTAAATATGAGAGGGGCTAATAGAAGTCAGGTATGAAACAGATTTAGTGTCAATTTGCAATGCTGCGACTCACACTTTTCTTTTATCCAGTTAGGATCATGAGTGTTTTCACTTTAACTATGTAGTTCTTTGGAATTTTGTCTCTGTATCTGTTCATTCATGATTCAGTTCAACCATGCTAAACAATTGCTAAGTAAGAATCATTATTTTGTGTCTGTGCTGAAATTCATTGTGGCAATACATGAAAAACTAAATTTGTCAACCCAACCTGTAGGCCTGGAGTGTTTGTGTTCCCAATTATTTTTGTTTGTTCTGAAAACGCCAAATCTAAAAAAAAACCTTACCTGCTTTCTTGCTAATGGCATATCAGCTTAATCAGAGACCTCGTTAAGGGATCTGCCTATGAACAAGAATATTTTGTTTATGTTTCCTTGATAATGATACCTTCTTGGCTTCTGTAATGTCCTTCGCCAGGCTTATGGTGTAGCATATCTGTGAATGAAGAAAAAAAATATCAACATGCCGATTACATGAGGAAAATGTATCACAAAAAAATGTGATATAGGATGTCATTGAAAATTACAAAAGAAGTCACACCATGCATCAACAGACTATAATTGGATTGTGTTTGGTGTATCAACCTTTTCGCCCTCTGTGTTGCTCTCGAAGATAAAGGCGCTAAATGACGGCTCTCCCTCCTCATCTCCATCGCTCCAATCTCTCCCCTCGACCACAAAACCCATCAGCCTCCCGTTCTCCTGGTGGGCTGCAAACTGACACACTTCTCCAAGCTGGAACTGAGAAATGAGAGAAGTGATGAGGATGGAAGAATAGTTTTTTTTTTAATGTAATAGGAGTTATAAAGAGTTGCAAATAGTCTGTTTATTTCCAAGAGAATTTCCATCCCTGAATATAGGTAATGTTGCATATTTTCTATAAGAAATGTTCCATTGTATTGTGAGGTAAATACACATAAGCAATATTTGGTCTTATGTTTTGGTTACACATATGCACATTTATTTTAATCATAAGTGTACTCTTCCTTTATATATATTTTGCTATCATACAGTTTATTATTGGAGTAAAAACCCCTAAGTTCCCATTTTATTCCCTGTTAATTCCCATATAAAGTTTCTTTTCTAAACATTCACAAAACTATGGAACCTCTAACCTATAAAAAAAGAAGAAAATGTTAAAGCATACTTACACTTATTCTTGTAACTTGAGTCTGAGGGTCAATCAGCCTGTTATAAAGACATAAAAGACTTATTTATTTAAAGCGGCAGAAAAATCCTAGGTTTTGAAGATTTTCAGTGTTTCAGAGTTATGCAACAGCTCTATAAAACATGTTTCAATGGATGATCTTAGCGGCATAAAAAATGTTCACATTAATAATAATGCAAACATGCACAAACATTAGAAAGAAACCTTGGCTTTTAGGCATTTGTGCATAAAAGTCAACTAGAGAAGAGTAAAGTTGGGTAAACTATAATACTGTAAGTACGAGTTTGAGGTGTAATGCATGTTTTAAAGCAGATCTCAGGCCATCATGAATTCTTATAGTTGATTTAATTGTAATGACACATGTGAACCAAAATGACACACATGCTTTAACTGGTAGCAGGAAATATTGTGAGACAGCGCAATACACAACCACACCTGTAGGAAAATTATAAGAACATTATAGAATAATGGCTTCTCTATTAAGAAAGAGAACCAAAATTATTGCTTAGAAAACACTATCAGCACTCTAATATTTTGCACCTGCAACACCATTACAGACCCACAAACCTAGCATGTTAATTGCTCTGCTGAAAAGCGGCCAGAAGAAACGGCCAGAACATTTCTGAATTCCGTCTTTGCCAGAGAAGGTATTCATGGAACAGTTGATAAATATGTGATCGGTTCTACCTGAGGCTACTGCTGGTGACCATGAGGTGGGACTCTGTGGTCCTGAAGATGTTGTGGATGGCTCGGGCAGCCAACACCTGCCTCATGGCCTCATAGATCACCTCCTGATTGTTGCCACAGCGCACAGCCATTGAGCCTTGGAAGCGCACAGCGAATACCTGCTGCAGGAGGGAGTCTGCGGGAACATGAAAACATCATCCAAACACAAACATGTCAGCTGCATAAACACTCAGGAGACAGGAAGCTGCACTCAGACCGCCCTGGCAGAAAGAAAATGAACTGTTAAGGTGCATTTAGAGGAGGAACATGGTTACCGTCACTTTCTGTTGAACAGTCATCATCTGTTTCTCCAAATGGATTTGTGCGTCTGCCAGGAAGAGAACACAAACATCACCCAAAAAAACCAAACAATTAAAGCCCTGCATTGAGCCATTAGACAGCATTCAGCTTCCTGGATATTATATTCTACCCAGTATGAAGCAACTTTCAGGAAATTAGCGTTGAGTACAAGATGTTCATGCCCATCTCTAACAAACATGACCCCATGCTCCCTCACCTGCCCCCAGCCCTGTTCTGGTCCTGAAACTCGGATGCTGGCAGCATGATGTCAAACTGAATGGGCGTCCCAGGGGCTATCAGGTCTTCTGGTTCTGTAGCTGCCCCTGTCTTCTGGGAGCCACCAGTAACGTGTACCCCTCCTGGTTTTGCCCTGCAGGAATGACACACACAGAATGAAAATGAATTATAGGGAATAATAATATAACTAAAAAAAATATTAAACACTGTTTCTGCCATCCACACTGGCCATGACATCCATTCTTAAATCAACTACAATAAATTCATCAGTTATCTTAAGACTTGCCACAACATTTAATCTATACTTCAGATGGTTTTGTGACATGCAGCATGCCTGACCTGTCAGGGTTGGGCGAGCCCTCTGGTCTCTTCTCAAAGCTGGTGATGGGGGTGACCGCCTGGATGGCTGTCTGGTTCAGTCGGATGGCCACAGCCTTACAGAAGGAAACAGACACATTGTGGCATGAGTCATTAAAAAAAACAACAAAAAAACAGAATACTGTGTGATATTGAGCAAATACCTAATATTATTTTTGTATTTTTTTTTTTTTTTTCTCGTGCACAACAGAACAAGTGAGGACAAAGATAGGAAGACATATGGAGCCAAATAACGAAAAAGCAAGATAGAAGAAGGAGGAGAAAAAAAACATTTATGACAAAGGCATAAAGTAAAGTACAGTTCCAAATACCAGAGAAAAGTACATGTGTTTAATGGACACTACACAGGTTTAAGTTTTCCTTTTATCTCTCAGCATCTGAATACATTAAACAAGATTTCCAAGAGTTTTTTTCAGCTGAATAAAATAATAGAAAGGCTTAAGTCCAACATTAGTTTTTAGGTGTAGGACTTGGGGGCATGAATAGTTCCTTTGCTACATTAAGAAAGTACAAAGAAATCTATTAGTTGCCTAATGCCTGTCATAATATTAAAAAAACATAATTAACAAAGTTATCACTGGATACAATCTTTTTTAATTAGAGTGTAAATTAAATAATAATTATAAAATGAAAAAATAAATGAGTGTTTTTGTATTTGTAATACATGTTTTACATTTCAAAACAACTGTCATATATAATAGAGGATGTTTTAAATCAAGAATCTATTGGAGCACAAGATTTCTCTACTTTCTTGTTGTTGCCACTAATTTGATTAAAACAATTTAATTAGTGGCAACAACCAGAACGCTCAATTCTTTATTCAATGAAACAATCAAACAGGCCACAAAGAGAAGAGATGAGACAATGACGTGGCAACAGAAAAAAGATTGCTAACTAGATATTTGCTTGTAAATAAATGAGACTTAATGCTGCTGTTTAGCACCCACATTAGGAGAGAATAAGGGAAAATTTTCAGAATTGTCAACTTTCAAAACAACTAGATGAATGTTAGCTGTGATTTTGTGTTGTATGCTGCTTGGTGTTTTACATTTCAGCAGAAGGAGACATTCCCAAGGTTATCATATGTTCACTGTCAGTCATTATGTATGTAGCTGGTATTGTTTTCAACTCGTAAGTCTATGTGTGTGTGTGTGTGTGTGTGTGTGTATGTGTGTGTGTGTGTGTGATCATAGGAAAAAGTGGACACGTGCTATAGCTGGACATACCACAGGTGCAGCTTGCAGGTGTTTATAACTATCTGTCCTTTTGTGACATTCTGTTAATGTGATAGCACCAAAACTGTGGAAAATTCATGTAGACTGTGTATTAAGCCATCAGTGGCCCTTTTTTCCCTCCATGCAAAATTAAAATGGGTTTAACCAGACAATTTTCCAGCACTGGCAGTCTGGCACGACTGCGGTGTGGAGATAGGTCTGGTTATGCAAGACTTCTTACACTATGGTAAACTACCGAGTGATTATCAGGTAGGAAAAATAAATAAGTTATTTTGGACATAAGAAATATGTCAGAAATGGTCTGTCTCTGAGGAATGTGGAGAATAAATATTTTCATAGAGCCATCCCTCCTGCAGATCATGCAAAATTCTAGGACTGAAAAGGAAGGAGGGACTGTCCATGTGACAGCACTGGAGCACCGCCATTACTTTTTATTCCTCCTCTCCTTCTCAGAAAAGATGTGGAGCCACAAATCACCCACATGGTCATGATTTGATCAGGCAGTGAAACATCGAGCCACCAAGAAAAATTCAATCTTTCGAATTTCAAGTTAAAACGTTTTTGGTTTAGTAGTTCTGTTTGTTTGTATTAACTTGCTGTGTGTGTGCGGGAGTGTGTATTACCTCTGGGTTGTCAGTCAGGTAGATCTGTCTGGAGATGTTGTTCACAGTACAAATCCACTAGGAAAGAAACAGAGAGATTCACATTAGAGCTTACTCTGGCTCCAATGCGAGCCGCCTGAAATCACTTGACTGATAGCAGCTGTGACAGGCCAGTCAGATGTGTCCAAGCACAAAACCAAGTATGAAAACTACACAAATAGGTCTCGACAGCTCCTCTCCTGTTATGATATTTTTACCAGCAGATGTCTTTGGAATAGAGATATAAATCAATAAGGAAGACAAAAAACTGCTGTTTGAGCAGCCTCTTTCACACTTACTTCTTCATATTCCCTTTTGCTCTCAGCCTGTAGAATCATTGACCTGCAGGCATTCCAGAGAAATTAATTAAATAAGTGATACATATTGGTGTCATATTATCATTGCTGGATTTGTACAAAGGTGCACATACGTTTTGCCTGATGGGGACGTTATCTGGAAGCAGTAGCGCCTGTCCTCACACTCCACAGCCATGACGGAGCTGTTGTCCAGGTCCAGCACCATGCCGCCTGCCACCGCCCCACGCGGCTGGCACATGAGGTTCCCTCCTTGGGTAAAGAAGTACAGTCGGTCCCAGGCTGTGGTCACCAGGCCTGTTTTACTGGAGCACAGAACAGAAGGGTCAGAAAGAGTGGATAGAGCTTAGGGCTAATAGAGGGGATTTTGAAAAACATAAAAGCAGCAAGATGGAAAACTTGTGAGGGACGAGGCTACATCAGAGCAGGAATGTCATGGATTTAAGGCCGGATGAGATGAAAATTCCTTGCTCACATCTGGCTTACAAATGAGTTGAAAATATAAATGTGCAAGAATTATCTATTGTGTCTTTCTCTCTGTTCAACTTTTGTAAAGAAGATCAATACTAAAATAAACAAAAATACATTTTTGTGGTGATGTGAACTGAAATAAAACTTTCCTTTTGTAACCATCAGTTCTTTTTGGCTTTTGGCTCAAAGTGATTTTATAATTGTCATTAGGGTCTGAGCGCAGTCGAAGACTGGCAAAGACCCTATTGAAACCGATCCCCGGAATCGGAAATAGCTAGCCACACATTTTCGAAAACTCACAAAATTTGGATATTAGGTCAATCTCCGATGAAAATTTCATATTTTATTGGTCTCAAAAAGGGGCGTGGTCAAATGGAAAGTTAAGAAAATTGGGCCCCTCGGCCAGGAATGGCGTAGAGACATGAAATTCGGTAGGGACGTTTGTAATGGGAATCCGCACAAAAAAGTCTGAGAACCCATATCCGAAAACGACTGATTCAGCCACCATCATAAACGGAAAACGGCGTTTTTTCCGTTTTTCGCCATTTTTGGGCGTGGTTCGTGAACGAACTCCTCCTAGAGATTTCATGTGGTCAACGTCACATTTGG
>JAOWBC010000049.1:7080288-7095735 GCA_028566105.1 Hypoplectrus providencianus | reverse complement strand
ATCTGCCATCATACATGATCCTGATCAGGGCCTGAATGGGTCTACATTCATAAGTTTTAAAATATTTATCATAGGTTCAGGAAGCGGTTGCCAGCTCACTCGAGGTCAACGTGAGGCGAGGACCCGTTGATGCCGCTTGCAGCTTTAATTATATTAATGCTTTTTTACTCAAACTGTTTCCATTTCTTTTATGGGCCATATATATTTACATTTTAGCATATTGTCTTTTGAGTGCTGGTATATTTTAAGTCTGTGTACTGTATTTAGGCTGTGTACTCTTTCACAAATATTGGCATCTAGTATCAAGACTTGTCAACAATCCAAGCCAGCTAGGAAATCGGGGAGGACCTGAACAGTGCAGAGGCAGCGGAGGAAATCAAAGCCATCTTGGATAACTCTTCTCACCCTCTCACAAACAAGCTTCAACAGATTGGCAGCTCGTTGCAGAAAAAAGGATGAAAGCCGAGATCAAAGCCTGGGAGATGTTCATCTCATCTTATCAGAGTCGAGGGTCCAAGAGAACAGGGCATCATCTGCTGCAGATTGTCAAGCCTCCGGATTCAACAGTTTTATTTGTGATATAGTGATGTATGGAGAAAAATACATTTGACTTTAAGTTTTGTTGTTGTTGTTGTCAAGCTGAATGTCTACTCGTGTGAGCTTATTGAGGGAAACAAAATACATGAATCCTATTCCTTGTGTAATTTCACATGCTTGGCCAATAAAGCTGAGACTGATAAAACACCCTTGTGTAGTCATGACAGTATAGATAACTCTTCAAATATGGATTGAAAGAAGCAACAAATTCTAAAGCTTTCATGTTTCAAGGTGGATGCTCAAACTTAGAGTCACCAATTCAGTATCAAGCCAAATTTGAAAAATGGCCACAAACTTGCCATCTGTTCTAATTACTGTGTTGAATAATTTCCAAGGAAGTGTTTTTTGAGTGATGATTTGTTTTAGTAAAGTCATGCTTTTGGATATGAAATGTTTTCACTTAATCATTTTATCCTTTTACATATTGTTACAAATGTTACAGTAAACGGCAACCTTGACCTTTTACCACCAAAAATCAAATCAGTTTATCCTAACTGTTTCTAAATTTTATCATAGTGGAAAGCTACAGAGTGATAGAAGGAGACAGAGGGGAAGACGTGCAGGAAAGTGCTCCGTGCCGGATTCAAACTGGGACGAAAACATCTGTGGTACGTGCCCCTAGGTGTGTCACTGGGATATCCCCACTTCCTCCTTGAATCCAATTGCATAAATCAGTCTGACTCATATGATGTGGACTGTGGTCTGCCATTGGTTGCTTCACTCACACAGTACCTCACTCCCCCTCCACTATCTCTGCTATCTACTTTGCATCCTGAGCCTAGAGACGTCCAAAATGAAGTTGACTGTTAAAAAAAAAAAAAAATGTATAGCAGAACAATAATGTGACTGTCAACACCATTCCCCAGTGCAGACACAGTGCTGTGAAGACATTCAGGCTATGTGAGACTAGTGCCAAATTTCAAGAAATTGCTGCAAGGTGTTGATATTGTGTTCATGTGAATGGAATGGACAGACAGGCCCACAACCCAAAAACATAATGCCTCTGGCCACGGCTGTCACCAGCATGTAGGCATACAGCAAAACTGCAATTTAATTTAATTCTGACCCACCAAAACAAAGTGACACCTGTATGACTCATTTAAATTGCTCATCTGCAAGCCTTCCTCTTGTGCATTCTGTTTGAAAAATATTCCCGGATAAATTTCCTTTGATTAATATCGTAGTAAATGGCTTATGCCTCCGTGGGTGACTCACACCGTTAATATTGAGCAGCCATTCGAAATAGCAAATGTTCTCTGGACTCAGCATGTGACAAGCGTTTGAGGCTGCTGCTGGTGGTGTGTGTCATTAAACAGAATGGCATTCTGTGGAAACCTTTTCTCTGGTGTCACAGACATTTGTCAAAGACTTTGGATGTATATGAGAAAGAGACAGAGTTTGACAGCTCTGACATTTCACTAAATCACATTGCGGGCTACGCTGCAGTTCTACCCCCTGAAGCCATTAAGGAAGTTTCCCTGCTCATACATCCACTCTGCAATAAGCTGACAGCGCACACTGTCAACATGCTACCTGACCCACCTTGTCCGCTGTGACAGACTTTTGTTTACTGTACTTGTGCATATTTGGACTTCAGCAAGAGAAGCAGAAATATTTTTCTGTTGTGTTTCTTTGTATTTGGTTATATAGAGATTTAAGACTTAATGCAACTACTGTATACTGACACTGTGTGTTGCTCCATGATTAATTACCTAAACAAATCATTCATTTGTCACAGAATGAGGACAGATTCTACGCGTGTTCCTCAGCTGTTTTCTTCCCCAAAGACACCCGTTAACATATCGACGAGCAAGGAACGCTATGTGAATAGGAAGCTTCCTTAGATTTAACATACGGTGCTAATGAGTGTAATTAATCTTACTTCCTAATGTTGAGGTAGCCAGCCTTCTGGATAAGCGTGCGATTGACAGGCTCAGTTTCCTTATCTAGCATATAGACTGTGTCCTCCACAGACAGAAGCTCCCTCTGGGATGCACGCATAGACTCTGCCTCGGTGTCCAGCTGGGTCTGGATGCTAGACAGGAATAAAGTTTGAATACAGGCAGAATCCATCAAATGGTGCAATCAGAAATGATTTTTTTTCCGATTAAACATCAAAATACAAGATTTTTACTTATGGATGTTCATCATTATTAGTATAAAAATTATTATGAAGTAATATTCCTTAAACTACAGCTGCACTGGCTGCATAAATTGACAAATAATCTGGAATATTTGCAGGGAAGTATTTTGTTGCAGAGCATCACAGTACAACTATTCCTGTTTTTGTTACCTTTGAGTCATGCTGGACACAGAGGAGAGAAAGTTGTCCATCTTCTTTGACACCAGCTCAATTCCTTTCTTAAAGAAGCTGATCTAAAAGATGAGAGGCAATAACGAGCAATCAGTCTTATGTTTTTGCAGTTTTGTGCAAAAGAAATATTAAGAAACAGAACTTGGGCACAGGAACAGTACAAGAAATTTATGAATGTTATATGATTTGCATGTGTAAAACAAAAGCAACAAATGATTTGAACAATAATTTGCATTAATAAATTATTGTAAATACTCTATAAGTCAGTTCAAGTCAGTTCCAATAAGAAAATTGCCTCTTTTTCAAATATTTGATTTCAATACTGATATAAAAATGTGGTATGACCTAGTTTGTAGATTAACAGCTGCTGAGTACCTGAGCCTGTGTGTAGCCCAGCATAGGCTCGAGCATGGCCACTCTCTTGCGATACTGCAGGGCATTGAGGGCGCAGTAATACTGCAATGAGGCCGAGTGCTGCTTCCTTCTAGTGTAGGCCACCTCCTTCACCAAGTCTGACTTCAGCTGTTGTTGCAGATGACAGATGGTTAAATATGAGGCAATATATACGTACATTAAAAAAAAAGTGCCCAATACAAACTCACTATCGAGCTATGCACACACTCACTCATACATATGCAAACAGTTGGCGAACTCTTGCTCACATACAAATAAGCAATGCAGTCACATTATCTTTTAACTCCAAGAAGACATGCAGATACATTCAACAAAAGAGGAACAGAGGAATCTTATCTCTGCAGCCATTCTAGTGCATTCTTGTGTTGTTGTTACACTGGGGCTTGGCAGTAGACGAATATTTAATTACCCCCATTTGTATTTCAAATGCTTATAAAACACTCTCACTGCATTACCGGAGCATTACTGCACACTAAGGCCTTTTACAGCTTGTGATCAATGAGAAAAAGCTTTGGCAGTAAAGCCGAGAAAGCGCCCCGCAGCCACTTTACCTTCTCATTCTCCTTCTTCTTGGGCAGTCGGCTGTATTTGACCATAGCTGCCTCATGCTCTGCAGAAGAAGAGATGGAAAGTGAGGATCAGATAGTAACTGCAAAGTGTAATTGTTTTCTAAAACAGGTTGGCATTTGTACTTACCATCAGTGGCAATGCCGTATATTTCCTTCAGTGTGCTTATCTCTGAAACATTAAATGTATGTATCGTGAGTTTTGTGAGAATACCTTAAACAAATCCACAGATGGAATGAAAACAGGAATGTTTCTAAAAGTAGAAAACTCTGTTGATTGAAAAAGTGGTTGAACAATCTGAATCCTTCACATTTCTCTCTGTTCATCTCTGTTTTGAAAATCTCTTTGCTATCACATTATTTAAATTATTAGTCAGTGTGAAATTTTGTTCATTCTCTCAGAAAAATGCTTGAAATTCTGAAAGCCTATTCTTGACCAAGAACCATCTCCTCTGATTAAAACACACAGAGAGCAAACACCATCTTCTCTGTCAAGCTGGCAGTTTCCAGTACACCATTTCACCTGGAGAGCAATTTGTTTAGTCTTATTATTGTTACCAGCAGTTTGGTTTACAACAATATCATGCACCTGGTTGTGACTGAGTGTTTATATGTTTTTTTCTATTTTTAAGGCTTTATGAGATAGTGAAAGAGAGAACAGAAGGTGGAGACAGAGGGGAAGACATGCAGCACAGGGACCTCAGGTCTGATTCGAACCCCGGTCCAAAGCAAGGCCACAGCCTCATGGGTTTGCGCTATCCCAGTGTGAGCCAGCAGGATGGCAGTAAATGAGTTTTCTAAACTTTTTCCTGACAGCAGTTCTTGGCAGACAGTTAATCAAACTGGGACAACAACAGCTTTGGGAATGCATACTTTTAATTGATCTCATTTTTGGCCCTTGACTTTAAACCATCAAATACTGCCCTCCAGAGCCAAGTGCATTCAAAACACCTTTTAAAACATTTATTTCCAACAAGAGAATTACAGGATGTCCTTTAAGCAGGGATTATACTAATTACTCAGAACGAATAAAACCTCTCATTTTCTTCTTGTTTCAGCAGGTTGGGCTCTGTGCAGCATGTACATAATGATTACAGAGAATAAATGAATTATCAATACTGTGTAATGATGGGATCTAGTTTATTAAGATGCTCACCATGAACAAAGTTTTAGTCTGGCTGGGGACAGTGGTTGCCTTTCATTCCCTCTCTTTTCATTTTCTATCATCTCTTGACTGTTAACAATAAAGACATAAAACTCTGCAATACTAAATAAACACACTGTATTTTGATATGTGTGGGGAGTTACCTGTAAGGTCTTTCTCTCTGAACTGGATCAAGGGGAAAACCATGCTGTCAGCCATCTGGTTGGCTAGCTCAGAGTGGAGCGAGTTCAGCTGGAAGACACAAAACAGATTAGACCAACACAATCAAACACCGTACAAGGACACCAACAGATAACGCATCCTCGCCAAACATCTTGAGGGATTTTAATTTATTTTATTACATACAGTGACATTTGCTACCCGTTATTTCTGCTGCAAGCTGGAAAGCAACATTTTCTTTGAAATTGGTGCATAACTGCAGACTATGCGTCTGCTACATCATAAAAAGCCCATATTGTGGAAGAGTACATTTCTTGAAGAGAATAATAAAACCTTCTGTTTGCTCTGATATTGGAAACAGGACAGCGTATCGCACACAGAAGAAAATCCTGCTGTAATTTTCTATGCTTATCAACAAGCTACACCCACAACAGGCTCACATCCCGTTTAATCTGAACAATTTAGGAAGTGCTAAAGTTCACAGGATTTGGTGCAGCAGTAGGCCTAATTCTGCTGTGAAATGAGTTCTCCACTGTAAATCATGAGGTAAAGGTCACGCAAACAATCAACCTGTGCCCTCTGAGCATATGTGTGTGTGGATTGCTGTATCCTAAATCCTGTTGAGTGCTGACTGGGCAGGAATGTGGACCCCCCATATCTGACAGTGACAGGCCCATCTGTTTTGTCTATATACCTCAACCTATACACTCCTCCTTCATCCATCCATCCATTCACCCACCGCTGCCTCCTTCCAGCCATCCATCCAGCGTGATAGGCATCATATCCACCTCACCACTCCCCTCTTAAAGGCAGAATACAATCAGTAACGGTCTAAGAGGAAGGATAACGCTTGGATCTCTTCAATGAGGTAATTTTCACCGGCATACTCGGGAAGCACTGGTGCAATATCCTTTGTAACCCGATAAGCAACCAACTACAGTGCAGCACAGTAGTTGATCACTCCTTCTGCTGTGAGAGTGCACACAAACAACAACACAGAAACTCACCTCCCCTACGGTTTTGGCAAAGTTCTGCAGCGTGGTGATTACCTCCTCATCACCTTTTCCAAGGGCAAAATTCTAGACAGAAGAAAAGGAAGGAAGTTAAAACCAACTGCATAATGTAGCATAGACCCAGCCAACAGTAGGTGCTAGGAAGTAAAAAAAAAATGCATATTCTGCCAGAAATTCTGGCACATCCCTTTCATGGAATCAGGCCAATGATGTTAATAAACCCCATGGTAAGATGCAGAGTTTTAAGCCTTGTTTAAAGGAGCTAAAAAAGTGCATCCAATACATTTTCTTCCACCCAACATCCAAGCTGAAATACAAAATGTGTTGCATGTAGTTATATTTAATAAAACCTGCTGTGATTACTTCAGCGGTTATTTTTATAGTTTATGTTGGCTGCATATAATAAGAACCCATGATAGATTAGCAACAGGGAAGCACTTCTGCTTCAAGGTTATTTCATGTACAGAGATTTCTGTAAGACATGCAAACACATGCAAACTGGAGGTGTGGCAGGCACATGCAAACGAGGAAAAGTTCGAATGAAAATATAATATGGATGGCTCTGTCTCTGTGGCATATTAGCAGAGTTAGAAACATTAGCTGCATTATCTTTGTTGTCAAAAGGTTGTGCATGCTCAGTATTTTTGAAGAAATGTCCTATGTCCTAAGTGTCATAATACTGTATACATTTTAATGGATCACTCTAATGGTTTCATAGTTGTTTGCTTTTTAAATCTTTCTTTTTTATTTTTATGTTATATACATTTCTGTTCTTTGATTTCCATAAGCTGGGGTGACCCAGTGGCACATTGGTAGAGTGCATACAACTAAGGCTTAGTCCTAAGCAGGTGGCAAGGGTTCAAATCCAGCTTTGAGCTCTTTCCTGCATGTGTTCCCCTCTGTCTCTTCCTTTCACTGTTTTCAGAGTTAAAACAAAAAGAACATGCTTTTTAATGCTTACATTGAAAATATTTGCTCTATTGTTACATTGTTACATGTTACTAACACATTTGGAAGGTTTAACAACTCTAGCACTACAAATTTCAAGTTTTTTGGGGTTTTTTTGTACAGGGAACATGTTTGGTTCGATGGGTTACTTTGATAAATGGGTTGGATATTTTTTTTTACTTTCCATTTGAAATGTAATGTTTTACTTTGATTTGGTATGCTTTATTTTCATCCCTACATATTTTTACATTATCAAGTTTCTGATTTGTATATTACATATTTTTGACAATAAAAAAACAACAAAAGTTATTAGAATACAAAGGGGCAAAAAAGGCTGCAAAAACACCTGAAGCACAACTGACTGGGGCTCATTAAGCTCATTGCTTTCAGCAAATGATAATTTAAAGATGATTCTTGCAAGCATATCAACCATTTTATCAACTATTATCTTCTGTTATCTCGAGTAGGGATGCTGGCCGGTCAGAGAACAAGGTTCAGAGAGAGTGTAGTCAGAAAATGAACCCTGAACATTAGAAGTACTAGTAGAAGAATACCCCAGTGGTAATTATATGCCCTTGATCAGGGTTTCCCATACTTACTTTCTTCTCATAATCCAGAAGTTGCTGTGAGAGCTGCTCTGTTGCCAAGCCCATCTCACTCTGTAGAGAGCAGATAGAGGGGAAAAGCAGAGTTAATAGTCTGCATTACTGCCGGTAGCTTCAACATTTGGAAACGAATAGACAACAGGTGAATCAGGGTTCAAATGAAAATTTGAGGTCATATAAATGCCAACTCTGCCGGAGAACTATTGGTTCAGAAAGAGGTCTGATGTCATGTTATGTAAGTTCTGTATGTTGTCAGGAGAAAATTGGAGCATTTATTGAGACTGTAACATTTGAGCATGTTGCTCAATAAGGCAGCATCTTCCACAGAGAACAGAGAACAGCAGTGTCAAAACGACCTGTACATAATGTTTCAATCTTCAGTTTGCAAGCATCTGTTGCAAATATGAGTGTATGATATCTTAGCTTATTATTTAGACTAGACAAACGCAGCAACCTGTCCTTGGTGAAATCCAAAACAGTGCTATTCTATAGTTCAATATTGTAAAGGTTTAACCCTGATTTCAACCTGGCAAATAAAAATTATGACTCCTGTACCTCATCCTTGTCATTTGACTGTGTTTGAAAACATGGGGCTGTTAAACAGAGCCACTTATCTCAGGGAACACAGTTTGCGTATGTGCACCTGTTTGAGTTTTGCTTCGTACCTGGGCTCCAAACACACGCTGCATCGACTGTAGCAGCTGGTTAGTGTAATCTGTAAGCATCCCAGCATCTTCTTCAAACACGCTGAGCAAGGAGCGAGTCTGTGGAACAAAACATTCAAAAGTTCTTATGATTAATATTACAACAGAATGAACAGACGAGAAAATAGTATAATCAAATATTTGAGAATTGGTGTACAGTCCTAAAACAATGGTCAGGCCAGATTAACATTAAATACAGTTTAAATTGCTGTAATCATTCCTTGTGTCCCTGTTAGGGTGATTTCATCTGCAAAATCCTCCTTTCAACAAATACATTCAAATTTTATCTGAAGTTGACATGGAGCTCCAGCAGTCCAACTTTGACAAATTAAGTGGATATCTTAAAAATAAACAGCCCTTTTAGTGCACTTGGATATAGTAAACTTGGATTTTGTCCTCCATCATTTCATTAGAGGGGTATTTTGACAGGAAACTTTTAATGGCAAATATGAAAGGCAGGAATCATTAAAGAAGACCAAACCTTCATTAGAGTTCATTAAGGCTCCTGACCTTTGTTTTGAAAAACTGTGAGCCAGTCCTTTAACTTCTTTCATATGAATTAATTGACTGAATTGATTGTTTGAAGACATTGTGACTTGGTACTGCTGATGAAACAAAGTAAGCTATGTGAAGATGTCTTCTTATGCTCTTTGAAATTACAATGTAGATTTTTCCCTTTTTCTAACTACTTTAACATCTATTCACTTAATAATTGTCTATACAATCAGCAAATTAATGAAATATTGAATTATTGTTAGCTGCAGCACTGACCATAATCAAAGTGTGTGTATTGATTTTGGATCAACATTATATTATTATCAGGACAGTTCAAGAGCAGTTGGGCATATTATTATTGGGTCAGATGTTGTGTTTGCTTTTGTGAAAACAATGTATGGATCACATCATGCATTGTGCACCTAAAAAAAACAAGCTTAATTTAAAGGTTTGGTGATGTCACTGAGTGAAAGAAATGAGGGAAGCTCCAGTGTGGAAAGGCATATGGAAGTGCAGCTTTGAAGTAAAACTAAAGGCATAGAGATTTTACTACAGGCTGGCTATGCAAACTGAGAAAATCCTGTCTGGGTGTTGTTCTGTTTCCATAAACAGGTGCAGCAAGGCAGGGCATATATAGCAGGGAGGAACACACCCAGCGGCTAAAGTCTGTGTACAGTTCACTTTAGTTGACTTTCACCACAGTAGGCTTGAGAGTCTTTTCACACCAAAAAGGAAATTATCTGAAACACTGTCTGCTCTGGCTGTGTTTACATTTTTCTGTGGAAAGACACTAGACCTATTTCTTGTAAGAGGAAGTGGCATTTTGAAGCAGAAAACTGCAAAGAAAGAAATAACCCCCCAGCATGGGCTGCACTTAAGCAGATCCCATCAGAGGTCAGCCCTGTTTGGGAAAAGAGTGATGCAATAGACTACTGAAAATGCAGTCACATTAGATGTGCATAACAACAAAGACTGTCCTGTTTTTCACCAAAACAGCACTGATATGCATGCATAAGGCCTAGCAGTCAATGAGAAACTTTCATCCTGCACTCCAGACCCATAAGCATCCAACAGCATACGGTATTCACTACTGACAGCTACCAATGCTGCCCTGTTGCAAGCTATTGACTAATTCCAGTGGAGTCCGATAATGGAAACCCCTCCCACATCCTGTGAATCAGGCCTAGTTCGGCTCCACAGCAGGGCTCAGCCCAAAAATCTATCTTCATACGACACATGACAAGAAAAAGACTGCCGGAGGATTATTTTGGTTGAGCTATGGTCATGACATCTTCCATAATGACGTGTTTAAAATGACATCAGGTCATCAGACAGAGGAGGCTTGTGACGAGCGCTAGCGTTGTAAACAAAACAGAGAAACATAAACGTGGATAATTACCATAAACTGTATAAACAACAAAATTGTCTACAGTGGAGAGGCAAAGCCAATCCTGTCAAAGTTATTACATTTCCATAACAATGTATCTACTGGGAGCTGTCATTGACCAGTGGAAACTGCCTACAACGAGAACGAGACATTGCTTTGGCTAGTGAGCTGACTTTAGCGCTCGTAATGTCTTTTAATGTGACAGTTGTGTCTTTGAACTTGATAAAACCCACACAGGCCTACCTGAGGACTGTCCTGCAAGGCGTCTTCCAGGAGCAGTTTGTGATGTACGGCCGGCATCTTGTTAGAGGTGGAGGAGAAGGAATGGGAGCTTGAATTATTTAGAGCGTGGACTCGGCTTCCCAGAAGGCTTTGCGCGGATGAGAGGCACACGTAGCAGTTGGAGGCGGGCCCACTCTGATCTCATCCACAGCTGTGAAAAGCAACTTGTGACCGCTTTACAAAAACCGCGCTTTAGCTCTAAACTGGATATTTGTATGGCTTTGTATCTGTTTCACTTTCTTCTAAAGTGTGTTTTACAAGAAAGCTTCGAAGGGCAGTTAAAGGTTCATCTATTAAAGTAGATATAATTTTTGCTAAATTCTACCATTTAAGTGTCAACACTGACATCATGTGGGCATATGAATAACTGCAATGTCTTCTTCCAAAGTACAAGATTAGTCACTTAAAAATGCGACACCAACTCTTACAAAATTGTCTGATTAACACAGCATTAGTCTGCAACAATAAAAATATTTACATACATTCTTGGTTAACCAAAAGTTGAACATTCATTTTTACAGCACTACAGGAAGTGTGAAAATGCAGCATACTGAAATTAATAAGGTACAACACTCAATTCCAGGTAAAAGTACAGCATAATTAGCAAAAGAAATGGACTCACAATATTAAGACACAGCCTTGCCCCTCCAACTTTTTTATATATATATTTTTAAGATTTTATGAATAGTTTAATACTAATACATGCATTTGAATATATATATTTATTTGAATAATTTACAAGTATATATATAAAGATGGCAAGACATACAAGATGGCAAGACATACATTGAAATTGTCTCAATTGTTTGTGTTCTTTGGTCGAAGACGAAAACATTTTTGGTCACAATAACAGTCTAATGGACTGTCAGATGGTCCTGTCTTGTTGTGTTTTTACTTGATAATATAGGCAAGCCGTGACAAGCAGTGCCTCCTCATCAAGCTCTGAGGCAGCCTGAGCCGGAGCACATTCTTTCCTCCCCAGGGGACTTGTGTTGTTTAATTGGTTAAGTTGTGGCTCTAAATTAGATAAGGCATTTCGGTTCTGACTTTGATAATTAATTGTGTTTGCTGGCGCGGCTAAGTCTGGCCTATAAAAAGAGATGCTTAATGTCAGTGGAACTAACCTGGATTTAACAAAGCAATGATTCAGCTGACTGAGGACACAGTCTCACAGGAGAAAGTAGGGAAGTATTGTTAGAGCGCCAACACTTGTGACTTTGAAAGGATATTATTTGAAAAATGTTCATGTCAACTTGTGCTCTTTGTGAGAAGGTAATCACTGAAAGAGTGCACAAAAAATCAAGACACTCTCATTCTTTCAATGAGGGATAAAAATATCCAAATAAATATTAGACAAAATAAAACAGTGTGCTATTTTGCGAGCCCACAAACAAAATCACATGTATACTCATAAACCCAAGTACAAACAAATAAATAGTTAAGGGACCAAAGTTATTAGTATTCATCCCAAAGACTACATGTAGTAAAGCGTTTCAAATGTCACTGCAGTCTATCTAAGTTGTCAAGACACAAGTGTGAATCTCATATTTTTTGCCACAGAACAAGTTATCAAGCAGGAAGAGTTCATCATCTAGAGCTTATGAATGGTCCAACAAAAAAAGATACGTGTAAATACAATGTTTTCCCTTTTATGGTGGGTTAGTGACAAAATAAATATTTATCCCCCTTGTTCTTGATAGCAGTAATTTTGCCTCCAATCACTTCCAGTCTTAATACAGCCATGAATATTTAAACCAAATTTATATCTATTGTATGTGCTTATTGAACTTAACAATCTCAAGTTAATTTAGAATCTGCTTGAAAGCAGAAACACAATTATCAATATTATAAAGGTGCAAATGAAGTGACATAGTACAAAGAGAGAGAAAGTGCTTAGAGGTAGGAGATCAGGTTGAATTGATGAGTAATAAGAAAACAGGACTTTATCCTGGAGACTGATGCAAGATAACAATGAAGAATTAAGTTAGTTGGTTGACGTGCCTATAATCTTGATTGGTTAAATTTGGATAGCTGATTCATCAGGGGATATGGAATGAACAGAACAGGTTCCAGTTGCCTGTATGAGCATGAATGCTGGCTAATTATAGTGCCATATGTTCATAAAAAAACAAAATGCAGTGGGATTTATGATAATTGCCTCAGTTTCTCTGTTTTTGTTTGTAATCCAACAGCTAGCTGATTGTTACACATGCATTTCTCTGCCTGAATGCAAAGAACTGTTTTTTCCCAAAAGAGTTGCACTGTACCTTTAAGGTGAATCGAAATAGCATCTAAACTTATATCTCTTATTTTGTTTTATATATAAAACAAAGAAAAAATTTTGTTCCAAATGCACTCATCTGTCTCTCATGGGTTATAGATAGAATTTTGTGGGAAAACATGATTTACTTTCAGTAAACAGCATCCCGTGAGAGCCTGCATGGGAACCTGTGGATCTGTGGTAACCATAATTAGCCAGTTTGTGTCCAGCATACAAAATACAGATACAGATTTGTGTTTGGAGGCTTTGTCAACATATCGTTAAAAGCTTGTCATAAGATATTTAAAAAGTTTTGATTCCAGCACGCAACATCTTGACATCATAAGACCACTGAATGAAGGGGTTATTTTTTACTGGCAGAGCACTAATTCAACGCGTCCTGCCATTTAAACTCTGCTCACATGACTGCTCTGGTCTTGTCAGAGCAAAACAACAGCGTGACTGAAGAACAGGAAGAGGTTGAATGGAGATTTATTGGGGTCTTTAAGCTGACCTAAGCGTGACCCTTGTGGCGTCATTATAAGGCTGTTCAAGGCTTTTTACAGCCCCTCACTTCTCAAACAAGTGTGTGTGTGTGTGTTTCTGTGTGCATAATAAAAGCATAATAAAAGTTCTCTATGTGTCTGCACACAAGGACAATCTGAAGACTTTACCGGATGTCACACACAAACACACACAAATAAACATGTATTGATGTCCCTTAAATGCACACATTGCTATCCACCTATATATAAAATTGGAAGCTCCCTATTGGTTGAGTCTCACCCCACCCTCCTCCTCCTTTTACCCGGTTTCCCGGGCAACCATGTCCGGGTGGAGGAAAAGAGCAAATCATGTGAGGGCATAGCATCTTTCTCTCCCCTCTCTCTCATTCTCTCCTCTGGTGTGTGTGTGTATAAAAGCCTCTCTCTCCATGCTTTCACTTCACTCTCAGCTCCCCATTGCTCTGCTGAGAGGATAGGCGCGAGACTGAGGAGAAAGGAGGGGGGACACGGCAAGAGGAGAGCCCTGTGTTACAGTGGGAGACATTTCTTTGACCTTCTTCTTCACTTTATCCCCCCCACACACACCCTCCTCTCTCCCAATGTGTGTTGGGTCTTCCTCCTTTCCTCCTCCTTCTCCTTCTTCTTAAACGTCTCTGCTCTACTTGGACGGTGGCTGCATCGATGCAAAATGGGTTGTGGCAATTCCTCAGCCACCAACACCTCAGGAGGGGGTGAGTGTTTTGAAGGAAATATATGTGTGTATGCATCTACGGTACATATATACTGTATACGGATGTGGTAATGGGTGAGAGGAGAGGGTGAAGGAGAGTGTTGTCACTGTATCTGCACCAAGGGGAGAGGGTGTTTTGAATGTAAATGAAGTATGTCAGGGTTACCCTTGCATTCAGTGTATGTCCTCAGATGTGTCCGTGTGTGTGTATGTGGGGGTGTCTAATTTCATTCATAAATAAATAAATAGACAGTCGCACATAATCATGTATGTTTGTGTCTCAAAATGACTGTGAAATGATTCATTTTTACCCCCCAAATGATCATCAGTTTGCGGCATACTGGCTCCCACTCTGTAGTGAGTGGATGCAGGCAGTGGTCTCCCAAAGCTATGGGTGGTGGGTCGATCTGAAAGGGTCTCCCATAATCTAGTACAAGACATCAGTGGTAGTTCAGGAATGTACTGCTTTGGTAACGGAAATTATAGTCATACTGCAATTAAATTGTCATTGTCTATCTTTTCCTGTCTCTCTGTGTGTGTCCATGTAATTTAAATATAAAAGACAAGCAGCCTCAGTGGCATTGACCTGCCTCTGTCTACCCACTTGACTGCTGCTCATTCTGCATGGAGGAAGGCTACTTTGAAATACTTGATCCAGGGCAGGTTTCATTCACTAAGCCTGGAAGAGACATTTGAATGGAAAAATACTAACGCTCACACACATAATCTACCATTTACTCAAATAACAATCTCTCTTAGCTGTTTTATATTATACTGATCATCATTAGTCAAATCGAGGTAATAATTAGATTGAAGTTGCTGCCAGATTACCTCACCAACACTGCCCATTAAATGAAAGCAGTATGGTGTGTGTTTGTGCTTGCAGGTACCTAATCAGTGCTTGCCAGGCATGTTAACAGAGCGACAGTCAGCTACAAGGAAGCACGACCCAGTGTTGTCTTTTGCTTCAGATTTGATTTACTGTGAGGTTACAATGTCTGTAAACAACATCTGAGTAGGTGTCTGAGTTTGCTGTGAGAGCGGCTTGTTTGTGTATGAAAAACCAGCAGCTGTGTTCATATCTGGGCAGCGGTCTTATCCATTTCTCTGTTCTTTCTTAGAGGTCAGCGTTCAGCACAATGTCAAGGGCGTCCTGTCACTTTGACAAATGTGAACTAATGGTTGCACTTGTTTGTCCATGCCAGCTGACACAAGGCCAGAGTCGAACAACACTGTTTCACCACACTATTGTGTTCTGCAGGAGCCATGTACTTCTCCAATTTTGTATTATTTGAACCCAGA
>JAOWBC010000049.1:7035178-7048732 GCA_028566105.1 Hypoplectrus providencianus | reverse complement strand
TTGCAGGCAGGGTTTTCTAGATGAAAAGGGTTTTCTAGAAGAAAAAAAGAGCAGCATATCCATTAAGAGATATGTCTAATAAATAAATAAATCTGAGGGATTGAAGAACAAAAGTTATACAAATTTATTCACTTCAAAGTTTGCACAGGCATTCATGGTCTATGGTTGGTTGTTGCATCCAAGAGAATTTGGTGAACCCTTGCCTTTTCTTTTTTCTAGTGCCACCAACAGCTACACATTTGTGGTTTTGAGCTAAATATCTAAACAATTATTAGATCGCTTGCTATGGAATTTGATCCAGACATTCGTGTTCCCCCCAGGATGAATTGTATTAACTTTTAATGCTCTTTCTGTTCCTTCCTTGTCTGAAGCATTTTGTCTCATAAAATACTGGACAGTTTTAGTTCTTCAACCAACTGATATTATTTAAATAAAAACAATCTGTAAATATTTTCTGGTCAAACTCAGACATATCCAACCTGAGATGAGGGGTTGTGAGTAGACATTGCTTTTAAAGTGGTCACAGACCACTGTTGTAGACATGTGAACATTTCCTTCTATGTGGTATGCCTGAAAGAACATTTTGTTCCCTGTGTTTGAAAAGTATGTGTATTTTTTTTAAAAAACATGTATCTGCTATCTGCTTCTGATCTGTAGAGTGGCCTGTGTTTGGCCAACGCCTCAACCAGCCCACTGGAAAGGTTTCTAAACCCAAACAAATGTGGAGATATCATACCAACATGACATCCAGGGTCGCCACCATGAACATGTACAATAACAATATGACAGCATGTTGGCAGTAATGCAGTAAAGAAATCAGTACCATTTGACAGAAAAGTTTCATACATATTCCCTGGCCTGTAACTTTGAGCAAAACCGCTCTGTCTTATTAAACCAATTCACTCTGCTTGTGGGAAGAAAGAACAACTGGGGCACATTCACATCTTTTCAGACCATGTAATATCCCGCACTTTTGAGGGCATGATTATCTATTTCTGAGTCAGAATTGGAGCACAACCTAGTTAAAGTTGGTCTGACCACAAAATGGGGCAAAGTCTTCAATCCAGATTAATCTTTCCCCACTTTTCCCCACGCTTCACCTACAGCGTGTCAGCACCTCTCAACCATCCTAAACCTCTCTGTCCCACCTTCTCAGTCCCAGCTGCCCAGGTATCACTCAACACACCCCAGCTTTATCCCCCACCTTCAATTTGGCTTTATTGCCGACGTGGAATGCCTGGTATGTCCACAGGCTCACCCATCCTCTCCATTCACACACAATCAACAATGGTAGCACATGCCTGGGCTTGTACTTATGGTTTTCCACAGCAGAATGAGTTTCAGGGGCAGGCTTGGCACTGACACACGCAGACATGGTCAGATAGGGTTTTAACCAAACCTCTGTCATGGCACCAGCTCCGGGGCCTTGTCTGCCTGTCTGTCACTGTGAGCAGGTGGTGTCTGGAAGCCAAGTTCCAATCTGAGATTTCACCTCCCCCTTGAGCTCACCCAGAGACCTCTCCTTTGTGTCGGGTGGCACCGAAGGAATCATGTTGCCTGTTTGAAATATTCATGCAGCGCCATTCTTGATGAAAGGACACATTCTTCTTGCGCCCACCTTTTCAGCTGAGAAAGTGTGGAAATGGGCCCGCCGAGGGGCAGAAAAAGATCCAGCCTGTGGATGCTGGGAAAGTGTGTCAGGATCCGAGGTCAGATATCCCAAAGAGAGAGAATTTGAGTGGTTGCATACCTTTAGATGCATCTGCGCGCACACACACACATGAATGCAAGAAAACGTGTTTTTGCACACACATATTCATGCTTTGCTTGCTGGAAATGATGGATGATGTGCATGAAATTCTCCTACACTTTGCAGACCTTTACCTCCCCTACATCACCTCTTGTGGGAATAGGTGGAGGTCCTCTTACATTTTAGCTGTCTCATGGGAAACGTAAAAAAAAAAAAGAGCGCAACATGTGGTGCACATACCGACTCAGCTCGGAAGTTTACTGTCCGAATAATATGGCCAAACAAATGCCAAGTCAAACAAAGTGCTCTGGCCTGACTCCTGTTTTTTTTTTTTTTAAGAACACAAACAAATGACACACGCTTTCCCTTATCTGTTAATTGTTCGGTGTGAATTAGGTGTGAATCTCAGTGCCAGAAGTTTTATCTCTGGGAATCTGGGAGGTTTATGTTTAGATCTTCCTCCTGTGTGGACAAATCTCTCAGTTAGATATACGCATGTGTGAGAGTTCATTCTGGGACAATTTACCACAAAAAAAACCAAACAATATGATCAGGATGTAAAAATCAGCTTTGATCATTTTAACGGTTTAATGATATATGTAAGACTATGATCATGTATTATATATAAAAATGGACATAGTCCCTATGAAGCTCAAACTGTGTGGCTCTTGTGGCTTTTGCTGTCAGCATCTTGGCAGTACCTGAGTCCTCTGAAGTCTGGGTTAATACAGAAGTGGGGTGAAGAGCTAAAGCATATGGGTGCCTAAATGCAGCGGCAAGCCAACTGCATGGAAAGCCACCTGTAATTAAACTAGGCAGCTCCATTAATAACATAACTAGATAACTTTAAGCATAAACACAAATTAAACGGATGAGTTATATAAAACTTGTCTCCCTCATGTTTGTCATGAATGAGAAATAAGCTGCTGTTTATTTATTTATTTATTTTTTCACTTTGGGGTATAAAAGGAATGACTTCACTTTTGGCCAACCTCAAGTGGCCAGTCAAGGAATTGCAGTTTATTTGGAATTCAGTTCGTCGGCTCAAAGCTTATCGCTTTATTAAAAGACTTGCAAACACATGATCACAGGATATTTCAAACATGTGATTATCACTGTTTTAACACTTTTTGAACACATTTTCAACTCTTACTTAAGTTTAGGGACCAAATCCAATTCGTAAGGATAAGGTAAAAAGACCCGATAAGGGACAACGTGTTTTTTTGCTATTACATTGCTTAGAAGTTAACAAAATTCATGAGATGGCTACAAATCCCACTGCAATGCTCTTTCTAGATGATAACTTTGAACCATTTGTGATATGAGCCTGAGATGATACCTGATCAACAGAAACTGACTCAAAGCTGGAAGTTGATACCTCTTCAGAGTGCTATCAGAAACAGCGATCTCTGAGGAACCGCTGGAAGATAACTGCTGTAAACAAAAATCTGAGGCTCTGTGTGTGTTTCGGTCCACATCAATCAGTCACCGTGAAAATGTGTGTAAGCAGACACTTTCTCTTCGTTTGGCTGTTTGTTAGGACGTGTGCATTCTTGTGCATGTAGACAGTGTCCTCACAGAACCTCGGCTGCTTTGGGAGGTGCTCGGTATGCTCTTTGTGCACCGTTGACTCTGAAAAGCGCCACTTCAGTGGAGAAAGCCTAGCCTGTCATTAGTGAGCATGGCATGGGCATGCTGTTTAACCATTAGTGAAGAGTGGAGCTACAGCACCGGGCGCTGCCAAGAACAGCACTGCTGTGCCACGAGGACAGAGAGGAGGAGGAAGGCCTGTTGCTGTGCCTTCTGTATGTGGCAGAGATACTCAGTATGTGTGCATGCAACAGATTTTACACTCATTTTACTTTCATATGGGAAGTCTGACGCTCGCCCTAGGAGAATCGGTCAGATTGTAATTCCTTTTTCTCCGTAACCATTCTCGCTTTTTTCATTCTCCCCATTTTTTAACCGCACACTCCACATTGATTGACGGCCCGTTGGACCCGGATCTCCTGCAGCAGCCGTTCAACATGTTTCACGGGGTTGTGGGCAACATGGCGAATATGGACGAACGCACTTGTGACGCAGGCTGGCCAGGGGAACTGTTGAGTCGGTGTGTCTGAATTACAGAGTATGGCTGATGGCGCGGTGCTGCAGCTAAACCACCTCATTAGGTCGTGGTGACTGCATTTAGCCGGCATTTCCCCCCTCACACGTCCAGAGAGGCCGCATCAGACATGGTGATTAACTGCAGAGTAAACACGTCCATCTCCGAGGTCTCAGGTCTCCGCCATGCAGCACAGATGGCAACAGAGTTTACTGTAACAAGCAACATAGAAACACTGGAGGAACCCTTTAAGTAATAAACCCTTCTCCCCAAGATTCATAACATTTCGTTAACGCTGTGTGGCAAAACAGAAACTACAGTATTTTGCAAGTTTGAGTTCACTTGCAGTTTAGCATGATGTTGCTTCAAGTGCTTCAAATTGCTGCCTCCAATAATCGAACTCTTCCTCTGTTGATGTAGAGAGGAATGTTGTTTTTTTTGACCAATTTCAACAATTACCCCGGAACTCCAACAAATAACTGGGAGGCAGCTATGTAAACTTTTCAAGAGACTTTTTCCTTCAAAATAAGGACAAGTAACTTTGAAACTCAGTTCTCCATATGCATGATGGTATGGTTTAAAGTGTTCCTCTTCTGGAAAAAAAAAAAGTGAAATGGGAGTTCTTCGAATCCCTCATCTGAGATTGTCTTGGCCAACAGAGCACAATACCACAGCAGAAAAGCGTGCAAGGTTTGGATTAATTATTGCAATATCTGCAGCAAAGCAGGGCTAATTTGCTGCACACTTCATTTGGTTTTACTAGCCCTTGTCTCATGGGGTGTTGTAACAGAGTTTACCCTTGTCTGGGGAAATTTTTTTACCCATTTACTGAATGTCTGTAGTCAGTGGTTTGATTTTTACTCGGGGCAATGTGAAGACTCTGCCAAGGCTCCACTGTTGCTGGGTGGAGAAGGGAATAAAAAAAAGAAAGAGAAAGGCGGAGAGAACTTTTTTTCATTTCATGTGTGTTTACTGTACTGTAAATGCTACACCCTCAAAGCTAGGCTTAATTTTATTGAGCTTTTGTGTGAAGAATGCTTTTTTTAAGTGTCATGTGCTTCTGTGTGACAAAATATATTGTGCTGTTATTTTTCCAATACACTTTCTACGGAGTTGCCTCCTCTGTGCAGTGTGTGTGGGCGGTTTTGGGGGAAAACATGAAGTTGTGGTGTCAAGGTCATGCTCAGGTCACGGATGCTGCGAAGAAAGGAGACAGAGGTGTTGGGAAAGAGCTCCACGCCGCAGGCTACTCGACCTACCTCTGGAGCTGCAACTCAGCTTGCACAGACAGCTGTAGACACCCTGTCTGGATGAACAGCTGGCCAGGATGTCTGGGAGAAAAGGAGGGGGAGAAATGGAGAGAGAGATAGCATGATAGAGAAAAAGAGGAAGTGAAAACATAGATGGGCACAAAAAAGAGAAAAGAGAAAGTGGGACAGGAAGGGGAGAGGAAGGAGAGGTACAGAGGTGACAAAAAGTAATAGATAGAGTCCAATACATCCAGAAGCTCCAGAGAGGGGCCTCTGTGTGGGAAAAGAGGGGTGCAGAGTCATAAATCTGGCTGGGCCTGGCTGTCCTGGCTGCCTGGTTCCACACTGGGTTTGTTCAGGTGGCCCTCTCCATCAGCCTCCTCCTGCTGCTGCTGCTGCTGCTGCCTCCTGCTCAGTTTGCTAAAAAAGCACTGGCAAAAGAGAAATGTGTTGAAGGGAAGGAAAAGAAGCACTTCACGGTTTTATGGCTTCCTTGTCTCTGCAGGCATGCTCGCAGACTGAGTGACATGGGCTAAGAAGCATGACCTGTGAGCAAAAGAGGAAGACAAATAGTTATGGGCTCGAACTTTGTCCTGTGAACTTTTTTAACCTTTATTGTTCCGGAGATGCTTTGGTTTGCCAACTGACTGCTTGTAGATACATGTATGCCTTTTATTTGCAGCCATAAATAAATAAAGGATGGCTACAATAGTTTTTTTTTTCTTACGTAGTAGAAAAAAACAGGGCACTTACAGTCAAACAGTGATTTTTGAATCATTCAGGGTAGTACAGTTCAATAGTTTAATCAGGAAAGGTACAGATCAAACAACTGCTAAAAAGGGCACTCACAGGAACAGATGACAAACTGGCAATTAAACAAGGAACCAGAGTGAATAATTTCAAAAGGTATGGAGGGTGTTAGTGAGGGAAGCAAACAATCACAAAGGAAAGAAAATACACAAAGGTAGAAAGTAAACCAAAACGTGACACATGAGGTCATTATACCAAAGTAAAACAAAAAACAGTCAATATGAATTAATTAATTCATGAGACTATGGGCATTATAGAAATTCCCAAACCTTAAAAACATAATCCTCTTGATAGCTTATCACAGAACCATGTTAAGCTAAACTGGAGACTATAAATGGCTCAAATGTTCTCATAAACATCAATTTCCCAAACTTGGTAACCAGTTCACGTTCTCTGAATACCTCAGTTTTCCACAAACCCCAATTTAAACATCTTTTTTCAAACTGATTTTAGATTTCTGAAATAGATCATGAACATTTGTTAAGACTTCAAACTTATTTTGTACAGTTGAAACATCTGGAGATTGTTAAGGGCTGTCATTTAATCATGCCTTGTCATGTTTGCAAACAAAAACATGGACCTTTTCTATCATCCAATGATGTGTATGGTGCTTTTTTGTTCGTTAACCTCAACCAGCAGATATGAGATTTAAACAAGCAACCTTTTAGACAGAAATTGGATTCTCATGAAGCCAGAGGGTCTGTGGAGTTCAAGTAGGGATTTTTCAGCACACATTAGTGGAGCCAGAAAGTGGCCTCCTCATGGCTGAGGTCCAGAGATGCTGGCCTAGTGGGCAGACTGACAGTGGGAGACGATACAGAGAACAAGAGGGGAGAGGGGAATAGAAAATGGAGAAAACAGACTTCTGCACAATTCACACACACTCATGGGAGTATTACAACTGGCCTTTCAGTGGATCAGTTAGCACGCACTCGTACACATCACGTGAAATCACACACGCCCGTAATTTCTTTTACACAAACACACATGCAGAAGACTCAAATACGGTACGCAATGAAATAGGCAAAACCCTGTATATTTTTACATGCACACACAAAAAAGAACAACATGAAACATATGAAAACATGCAACATAATGCGAGCGGAGCGCCACATACTTTTCCACTTTGTCTCACGTGCTGGTGAGAAAGCGAGCGAGTGGGCTGTGTAGACAGGGCCCATTTTTCTCCTTTCCTGTGGTCGGCGTGTGTGACTGGGGATTTATTTTCGCAGATCTCTGGAGGGAGGTCACTGTTTTGCTGAATTTGAAACATCTGAAGTATCCGAGGCCCCCCATCCCTGTTCCACATTAGAGAAATGGCCCATTCATTTGGACCTGTCAAAGTGCATAATGGTTCTCAGATCGAGGCTGCTTACTACTCGTCAAACTGGGTCACACAAACACTCTGGCCCTTGATCTCATTATGTAATTTACCTCTCTGCCTCTCCTGTGTTCAGTCTCCTTAAAGGTAGGATCTTCATTGACAAAAGTCATTCACTAAGAGATTAGACAAATGAAATTAGACAAAAGACCTTACATGAGATACAGTACATGTCTGCATGTGGAAGAGAGTTTCTGGGCTGTTTGACATATGAATATTTGGGCTTCCTTCACCCCCTAAAGGTAATATTTTACTATAATAGCTACTGAAGATCTGGCTAGAGTTGAAAAGGAAGATTTCTGTCACTTTTCCGTCAGATTTCTGTCACTGCAGGACAATCCCCAAGGCATTGTCCTGGAGTTCAAAGTGAAACACTACCCCAGAAACAATCCAATAAGACAGCGATCACAAGAAATCCTGACCCCCAGAAAGCAGAGCATTGACAGTTGGTGATAATTTGCCATCTACAGTGACACCGCTGTATTGAGTTAGAAACATTAACTGCTGATAGCCGCTTTTGTCTGTAAAAGTCTTAATCTCAGTGGCACTGTCTCTGAGCTCACATTACATTTCGTGAAGTAAAATGGGTGTTTTGTGAGCTGAAAACGGGCCCAATTTGAAACAGACCCACTCATTTTGAGTCCGGTCCACTTAAGGTAATTGAATTTGACTCTAGCATATTTCTCCAGTACTGGCTCTTGAGCTGCTCCATCATTCACTTCACATTCAAACTGAGAAGAAGCCAACTCTTCATCCGCTTGCTCACCAGACCAATAATATCTGTTTCATGGGTGCAAACACACACACGCACAAACACGTTTGTCTCTAAAAAGACCTATAAACATTGAGGCCAGCTGCCCTTGAGAGAAGTGTACCAATTTAGAGAAGGCTAGTTCAGAAGTAGGCCAGATATTTTCAGCCACACGCACACTTCCACTCCTCTGGCCACTTTTTGTGTACTTACATGACCTCTTAAAGACAGTGACAAATCCAAACTTTTCAACATCTGTTACTTTTAATGTGCAAAGGAGGATCTGTCTTTTTTTTCTTTTTGCCATGTTAGTGCTAAGGCCCAAGGGTCATTCTGACCCAGACAGAAATATCTCAGCTACCATCTACTAGATTAATGGACACAAAATTTGGTTCAGACATTCATGTTCCCAGCCAATGAGTCCCAATAATTGTATCCCCAGACTTTCACCAAAAGCCTAAATGAGGCCATTTTTAGATCCTTCTAAAATGTCTCTACAACTTTTAGTTGGCATAAAGATTTTAATGTTTCCCCACAGGATTTATTATAATTACTTCAGTGGTAACTTTGGTTGGGCCACCATAGAGCCTATTTTTCTTTTCCACTCCTTTTGTTTTTTGTCAAAAAAATTGTATTCAGTTTGGTGACCTCACATGATTCCACTTTTGCTCGCCCAAATTTCAACCTGAGCAACAGTATAATCAGACAGAATAAGTGCACGGTCACACATCTGTAAATGCATGTGATTGATCACCAGTCAAAGTATACCAAAATTGAACTCAACATGATGCAAATGTTTGCCCTTTCATCCCCACAGAATGGAGGTGAGCTACAGAGGAGTTTCCATCAATGTAAATTTAGCCCGTGTGTGTCCATGCCCTAATAAGAGGGAATAAGTGAAAACACATGTGAGGGTGTGCACTGCCTTTAATAGATCTGTGGTACAGCTTCACAGAGTTGGTAGCAGCTGTTGATGCTTGTTGATTCTGTTTGAATTGACTCAACGCACTTTTGAAACCAGGTCCTTGTGTTGCACAGCTCATCCTGTCATTGACAACCAAACAGAGAAATGTCCGCATTTCATTAGTTGTACGGTGTAATATAAGCCAAATCTTCGTATTTGATTGAAAAGATGAGGATGCTATAGATGTAGGCTGACTATTTAGAAAGACCAGATTTGTATAAGTTTTCTATGGTAAATCAATGGTGTTCAGAGTTTTAACTCCACTTTCTAGTATTGGCTCAGATAGCTTGGAACTTTCACTGAGGTAGTACCTGTAAGAACTAGGTACTATCCACAACTTTGCCAAAAAAAAAGAGCATCTCAAGTTTGAGTGGAGCTCTGATGTGCCATGCAAGGGAAACTGCCTTTATCTGGTTGTTACAAAACCTTTTCACATTGTAGTCATTAAAAAAAAAAAAAATCTGACTTTTGTATCAAATTTCATATCCCCTATCCGGTGGCATATGGGCTGGAAGACAAGCAATACATATTTTGACAGAAGGTATGAAAGAAGTCTTCCATATCCACATAAAAAACAAACAAACAAACATATAAAGATGTCTGCAAGAAAGCGGCCATCATCATCTTGTTCTCTTTTCACGACACATATCACCAAGTTATCCTAGATCTCTCGCGTTGACAACAACACCATCACTTAGTGGTGACAGGGTCCATTATGTTAAGTTAACAGGGGTTTTGCTTCACTTGAAGTGGGGTAATTAACAGCACACTAAGTGCATTGGCCCTTTTTATTGAGCCATGGCTAAGTGGAAACCCCTTTTACAGGAGTCAATGGTTCATCCCCAAGCTTTTTGGGGGATGGCCAGACAACACAAGGCTACTGACAATGATGAATGGAGGCTTTGCACGCATAGAGGCTCTCGCATCCCATCTTCAGTGGAGAATACTCACTTGTTCACCTCCTCACTGGGTTGGTCTCCGTAGAAAGACGCCTTGTGTGTGTCTAATAGCCATTAAGTCGAATGCTATTGGTAGGAGGAGGACCAGCAGAGATGATAAAGTGGAAAGAGCTGGTACCATGATGTGTGCAGGTGTGCTCTGACCTTTTCTGCCTCTCTAAAGCTCTGACCCTATAACCAGAATATGTGTCAACACATGCGTGAGTCACCTGTTTGCCGAGAGCGCTGTGTGGAGCTCTGTCACTTGTTTCGTGTGCTGACATGTGGTTTGTGTGTGTTTCTGTGTTTATGTACAAGTGCAGCATGTGTGCGGATTTATGTTTAAATTCACAGCTGCTGAAGGTGCCTCACTTAGTGACATGTAGCTTTTTTCACACACAGAGCCGCTTGTTTTACTCATTAACACAACATTACAGCACATGAAAGTCCCGCTTGTCAATGCACATGTATGTTTTTCTGTTCCCCCTGTGTAAACACAGATTTTCTTGCTGCCTGTAAAAACGAAAGTCATGCATGCCAACGCCTAACCTCCCCCTTATTGCACCCCCATCTTTCCTGCCTTAATTAATTTTCCCAGTAAGGCTGTTTGTATGCAGGGACAGACCATTTCATCACTGGTATGATCGTTGGGTCTGGCCATCATAAGCTGGTGGCGAAAGACATCCAGGGTATGTGGAATGGGCGGCGTACAGTAGATTGAGTGGTTCAGTGAAAGCTATGCAAGGTCGCTGTCGTGATTTACCTGTCAGAGGCGCCAAACGCAGGTGTCAGAGTTAAGGAGGAAGCCGCGGGGGAAACGGAGGACCAGCTGTGAGGAAGTTAGAAGAGGATGGTGGCAGACAGCTACCGCACAAACCCAGCGCCATCAGCTACATCAAAACTGCGATCAAAGGCAGTATGGATGGCTCCTACTCATGAGAGGCAATGCCAAACAGCCTCACATCAAAGATTGAATGACCTCATATGGGTAGCCAAATCAAGGAGGAAAGGATAAGCCAAGGCGTCAAGGACACAGAGGGGTGGAGGTGGAGGAGTGGATGTTGGAAATGAAAGGGAAACCATATGCTGATGTAGCCATAATACATGTACCAGGTATCTATGACCTTATTTACTCGTGGTGCAAATTGGATTAATTCCCTGTGAGGATGCAACAGTGAACTTTTCCTAAGTTCCTATGCCAAGAAGGTTGTGTCTGTCTGCCATTCCGTTTGTGTGGTACTCTGTCTGTCAGCAGGATTAGAGAAAAACTACTGGCCCAGTTTTCATGAACATTAGTGGAAGAAGGTGGCATGGGCTGTGGAAGAACCCATTTAGTTTTGAGTGGATCCAAATCATTTTTCATTTGGTTGGGAGATATGGCATTTATGCTCCATTCTGTATGATTTGTTACACTTGCCAGTATGTGAAATAGCACATATTTAAAATAGACTAATCCCCAAAACAGCACTTAGCACCTAATACAATCAAAAACTAATAGAACTCAAATAGGAATCATTTAGGGACCCAGTGACCACCTCCATAATGTTCTTTTAAAAATATTTTTAAAAAATCAATTGAAATCAGAAATGCCCCAAATGCAACAAGAGATGCAGTAGGGACATTCTCTTAAACACAATATTGATACATGATGATGTCAGCACAATGGCAACACATAGACATCCAAAGGTTTCTCTTTTTTTTCTCCATATGAATCTACATGAGATGACTGAATTACGTTGCAGTTGCTGGCTGAGGCTGGTTACCATTGTTAGTGTTCAAGGTTTAACTGCTGGTCTGTGTTTTACAGAAACCTAGTTGGTGTGGCCAGTGCAGAAACATAAATTCTATTCCACTATCTAAAGAATTGGTATCAAATAAAATTGTAGGGTTGTAGCTAAGGTGGTGATGTGACATCTGGCAGCAGCATTAAAAAACGTCTGCTGCAGCTCTTGTCTAGATTGACTCGGTGGTTAATTAGTGCTTATTTCTACGAGGAAATGTTTATAATTTTAGTCTAAAAGTTACAGAATGGTCATGCAAATTAACTGAAAGAAACCACTTACAATACCGCTGGTGGTGTGTTCTGCCAGCCCTTTCTCCTGGCACAGTGCAATTGCAGTGTGGAGACAGGTCTGGCAATCTGAGACGAGTGTGGGTCTGGCTCAAGGGTGCAGCCACCACAGAGAATTCCCATCTCTAATTCTTCACAAACTCCACATTAAATTGCTTCAGCATCTGTTTTTTTTTTTTTTTTCCAGACTTACGCAGTCTAAACAAGGGAGGTGTCTTGTATGGAAAAGGAATGAGATCAGTCTCTCCCTTTGTCGTCCCTTGGGTGTCACATCGTCACATGACTGGTTATGGAGCTCAAAATGCTAGAGGACCCCATTACACCCATCTGCTGCTGATGCAGGCCTTGGGGAGACATGTGTAGGCGGCCACACGACCCAACACGCAGACCTAACCACAGGAGAACAAGGGCGAGGAGCTGGTACATTTGGAAGAGGATAAAACGTGCATCGGGAGGAAGGCAGTATATTAAAGAAAAAGGAAGACAGGGGTCACATATGCTTGTGGAAAAGGAAGAATGCTGCCCTGAAGATCACAAGCAGAGAAATAATTTATCACTGCTCCCTCTATCATTTCTTCTGGCAGAGACAGATGGCCTGGAGTCAGATTGGATCACTTCTGGCTTTCTTTGGGATTTTTTGCCTGCTGTGTGTTTGCAGTATACGCACATACACACATTCATTTTACGAACACACATACACAGGAGGAGAGCGGCAATTAGCAATGTCAGCTAAATGAACATCTGCATTCAATAATGAACTGACTTCATTTGAACACATGATAATTGTAGAGACAAAACTCGACAGCATGAACTCATGCAAGATAGTTAATCTTTCATCAGCTCGATTAAAGGGTATATTTAAACAAGTTTTCATGGGATAAAGGATTTAGAGGCCCTTTGTTTGAGATCAGTTGTAATCCATCATCTTTAACACCGGAAAAATATTATATTTTGGCTGTTTCTAATTTCCTGCCAGTGTTAGGAAGGCAACAGTTGAAACTGGCTCGCAGCACAGTTAGAAATGCTGTGGTTCAGTAATGGTGAGATATAATTGAGAAACATTTTGCACATGGCCCTCCTACTTGCTTCAACTTTTCAATTTCATTTGCATTGTGTTGGCAGTGTCGGTCAGCTGCTGTCACTTGGGGTAGGAAGTTAGGTTTTGTTTTGTTTTTTCATTAGAAAGCAGAAACAGAAGAAGAAAGCAGATTTTGGTAACCATCCACCAATAGGAACCATATCTTAATGGACTGCAGCAGTTGCAAAACAGGGATGCAATCTTGAGATCTTCCTCCAAGTCACGCTGGCCTCAACAGTTAAAACACGACAGAAACAAACTCCCTATGTAACACCACTGTCACTATTATGAAAAACAAAACAATCCACATTTGAGAAAAAAAAATAACACAAAAAAAGTCAGCTTATATAACCTTGGTTGAGCATTTTGATCCCTACCTTCTCTAACATATGTTCAGAAAACAGCAGTAAGGCCTTTTGAACCCAGCCTCCAATTTCAGAAAGTAAGGGAAAAAACT
>JAOWBC010000049.1:7008246-7026049 GCA_028566105.1 Hypoplectrus providencianus | reverse complement strand
GGATCACGGAGAGTGATTCACCCGAGTTCAAACCACAGCAAGTCTGGAAGTGGGAAAGAACAATGATATCAAAAGATGTTCAGATGTTCCTGTTCAGTCTCTGACACTCTTCCCCTCCTTCTACCACACAGGTTGCGAAGAGGACATCTGTCCTCCGTAAACTCACCAGGACATCACTGTAGGTGGGTAGAATGTCTGGAATGCGCCCTTGTGGTCAGCGGGCCCGTGAACCAGTCATTTGGCTAGTATTGCTTCCAGAGTCTGGCAACAAAGGCACACTGCTCCACCTCTCACCTTAGTGGGGTTCCCTTTTGACCAGGCCTGAGGAATTTCTACCTCAGGAGTTATGATTTTGACCTCCAGGTCAGCCAGTTGGGGACCACCCTCGTCCAAACATATCAGCTCTCACATTGTCCAAGGGGTTCATATTTTGGTTCGTAACATCATATTGAGCATATTTTGTGATAATACGCTGACATCAGCTGCTAGGAATGTCTGTCAGTTCACTAATCTTTCCCACCCTGCTCAGTGCATAGCTCAACACTATAGCGTGTCATTAGCTTATGAAAGATTTGTGTTTTGAGAAGGAGACGTGTGGGAGGTGTGTGTGTGTGTGTGTGTGTGTGTGTGTGTGTGTGAGTGTGTCAGTTACCGTCTTTGATGTTGTCAGGTACTGAATGTCTTGGTGTAAAATGTTTCAGTGGTCAGAGGAACAGGTTGTGACAGCTCCCTGCTAATCACACAATAATTGTTTTGTGAGAAATGGTTGAGTTTGTGTCAGATAAAAATTTGAAAAGTACTTTTCATGAAGGTGATAGCATATTTTTTATTTTTTCGGCTTTACAGCTTCATGAGTTTCTTCTAGAACATGTTTACATGCTTTTAAGCTTTAAAAACACATTTTCTCATACTGTCAGTGTGATAATACATGTGTTTACCCTTTTTCTGAAATGCTAAGTTTTACTTCCGAAAAAGCCCAGTCTGCTCTGACTGACTAGTTAAATATTTCGGCCAGAAAGCCTTTTAAACTCATGGTTATTGCTGTGAAAAGGGATTTAGCACGAACCCTGAAACTTTTCCTAAACTTAACCAAGTATTTTTGGTGGCTAAACATCACACATCATAGGCTGTGACTGAAAAGTAAACGAAAAAGAAAAAGAAAAAAAGAAATCCTCTTTACTACTATATCTACCATGTGCTCAATCCGTGGGTGGAGATATTAAGAGGGGGGTGGTATATTGTAATGAGCATGCATGTGACAAACCTCATTCAGCTTGTTGTTTTGGTTTTACAGCTCCAAAAAATCTCTGTTTTTGGCAGCAGAAAGCAGCTGTTGTCTGCAACAACAAAAAAGCGCAGTACACTTCTTGACCCTTGTACAGTTTTTCAGCCATTTTTAAGCTCCTGATATTCTTCAGCTCCAGAGCAAGAAACCCTCTTCTTTGCTTTCTCCTACAATTTCTGTGTGATTTATCTCTCAGTCCATTAATGCTATCTGTTCTCTAGCTACTCTATGTTTTTTTTATCATCAGCCTCTTGAAATGGATCATCCTTCAACCATCATGTTCTCTTTTCCTCTCATCTCCACCATTCCTTCCTCCTCCATCACATTATTTTTTCTTTTAATTTCACCCCAACCCTCCCATCCTACTCCCCCCCTAGTTGCGTGCGACGAAGAGAGGTATACTCTTTCGTCAAGCCTGCACAAGTGGAGGAAGGAGGGGGTCAGAAGTGAGGGGGAGAAAGGAGGTGGTGGTGGAGGGCTGCTGGGACAGATCCATTTTCAAAGCACTATCTTTTCATTTGTTTTCGTTCAACATTTCACTGCTATTTAGGAGGAGGAAAAAAGAAAAAAGGAAGACTGTACTCACACACATACTGAAAAATGGCCCAGATGGCCATCACTCATAAAGGGAATCTTTCAGGAACGACTCACCAGCCTATCTACCATGTTAAGACAAGACATCCCAACCCCCAACCCCAGCCCAACAAACCGCAACTGCCAAAGGGAGATTTGTATCTTGCCTTGAAGAAAAAAGCACAGCACTCCAATCCAAATGTCACACTAAGTGAGCATCAAACAGAACTCACCTGCAGTCACAGAGCGCTTGCTTTTTATTTGAAACTCAACCGTTCCCAGAAGAACTTCCCCACCCCTCGACTTGGCAGGCAACACAGACCTTGATATCTGTCTAGGATGTTCCTCTTTTCTTAAATCAATCCAAGAAGCGTGTATTCATCCCCCCGAGGCTGCTTTTAATCCCCTCATCATGAGAAGAACCACAAAACCTCCTCATAGTTGTCTCCATTCCCACAAGCATACTTGGGACAAAAGCACATTTTCATTTATCTGGTGGAATCTCTTGTCAGTGACATACTGTTGTGAATGCACATGAGGAAGGAGGGATGGAAAGGAAGAACCGAGGGTGGAAGGACAAGAAGGGAGCAGAAAAGGGTCGCTACAACAAGAGTGATTACCTCAGTGGTTAGCACTTCATTACCTTGTGTCTCACGTTGTTTTATGTGCACGGCTGTGTCTTAGGTGGGCTGTAATGGGATAGTGAATGTCAGGCCCCACATAATCCTGGGAAGTTTTTCCCCGCTCTTCCTTTCAAAAAGAGACAACGGTGGATGGACCACCCTGACAGAGATTAATGTTGACCCAGGTTTTACTACCACATTATCTGAATGCAGCGAAGGTTCAAAGAGGTCAGACAAAAAATATAGTTCCTGGTGATTACGTGTTTACGTGTAGTGAAGTTGTACGGAGCAGATTATCCAATGGACAGAGTGTACTTTTCCAAACGAGTTGCTGAACACCAGACTGGGGGAATTTGATTACTCTCTAACACGATAATTTGACTGAATTTAGGAAAACAAACTGATGAGCTGAAATCTTATTTTAGGTTTGTGTTTGTTTGTTTGTGTTTGGCTGTGTCTGGTTTTATATAACTCCTGCTTCTGGACATTATGCTGGGTTAGTTGCATGGAACCAAAATTATTGTGATGCAAATGCACATGTACTCAGATATGACAAGGTATTTTATGATTTGTCAATGCTACGAACAGCTAGTATCACTCATCTCACACTTGATTCTCATCAAGCCCCCCTCCGTGTGAAACAGCAGCGTCTCGAGAGCAGCAGGGGAAGAGGAAGCAGGACACGGAGTCCACACCCTTGCTCATATCAATCACTGTGATGTCAGTTTGAGGATGGCCAGTCAGTTGGATTAGATGATAAGGCAATGTGAGAAGACATTGTTAAAGGGTGGCAGCGTGAGAAAGTGTGATAGTGATGTTGTGATGTTGCACACTGAGCACAGACAACATAGATTTTTTTTTTTTTTTCAAGGCATCTATAAAGCCAGTAAGGAATAATTGCAAGACTGAACATTCTAATTAAAATACTCACAGGATGAAACCAATGAGGTTTCTTTTTTTATTCTGGCTGTGAAGTGGCTGTAGGACAAAACTGGACGGGATTTTCCCCGGTCAATTTTTGGGACTATTTAAATTCACATGAAAAAATGGACAGGCGAGAAAGGCAGAGAGGAAAATAGCTATGAATGGAAAGAGAGTGGAAAAGCAGAGGGAGGGGAAAAAGGAAAAGAAACTTTAATCACAGAAACACTGACCCATAAAAAAGGAGAAGCAGACACAAGTGGAAACCAGAGGAATGTTATCCAGCTGGGGGATACATCCATCCATCCAGCTCTTTCTGCTGTATTTCTACTTAAAGCTACGGGTGAATTGGATTGGGGTGGGGGGGTTGGTAAAAGCAAAAGCCTCCGAAACAAAAACCAAATTGAAGGATGAGCTAAAACCAGCAGTGCTAAAACCCTGCGGCCATGGGATTGGGTCCCGGAGCAGCCAGGCCGCACATCTCTGAGCTTCAGCCAAGAACGACTTTGCTTCCCAGCCCTTGCTTCGGCCATTCACACTCTAGAGAGAGACAGCTCTCATACGAAGTGCTGAAGGCTGTTTAATTACCTGACTGGCCAGTTTGCTGGATGGCTCAGCCACAGCGTCTGATGGGCTTCCTCCCAGTCTCCACTCTTCTCTATGGCCTCGACTCGGCCCCACCATACTTGAGCTAAACCCACATCCCCTTATTGGGAGCCAACGCCAATTAGCTGCATCCATGCTAACACTGCTGACTATTCTCTTTTCATACTCGCCTGTGTACATCCTAATGCTAACAAGAACAAGATGTTTTGTGATGGGAATTCTTATCAGTAGCTCTAGGATCTGCAGGATGCAGAGTTCAGTGATTTACAATGAAAAGGTTACATGCCATGGAAGCATTTCCTCCTCCTGGCTTCTGAAGAGGCAACGGGTGCATGAATACGTGTTTTAAAAGACTTGGCTGGGTCCCATCGTGTTATTTTAACACCCTCCTGTTCATGCCCTAATCACTTGGCCTGGGGGAAACCACTCCCTCACCGGATGAACTTTCAGTGCCATTTGGAGGTTAGGTTTGCATCTCATAAAATGTGATAGAAACGTAAGTAAAATACACTCTGTAGATCCATACTGTGGCCTGGGGGAAAACGTCTACAGAGCAATGATTTACTGGAATGATAAGCAGCCAAGTGTTGTCATAAATAGCTATGTTATTGCTGAACGTTTAGGAGACAGATAAAGAAACGTGAGCGGCACCGCTCCCTGTATCTTTGCCCTTGCTTAGACGTTCAGACATGCCTTTAACGTACATTGTATTTGCATTGTAGTGCATCACCTCTGCTTGGGTAATCTTGTGGAATGAATGGGCCTGCCCGTTCCATTGATGTTATTGAGTGGCATACTGCAGTATGTCTCTCGACAAGGCCCAGCTCAAGCGGATCTCTGCAATCATGAGCAACAGGTGGGCTTGGACGGCATTCCCTCCACTGCAAACAATTTTGCTTTGAAACCCCTAAAGCCTGATCCAAGACAGGAAAAACTTCCCATTAGTGCTGCTTATTTTCTTTTCATGGACCACACACACAAGCGCGCACACACACAAACACACTAAAACATGTAAGCAGTGACTTTCATTCATTTCCTGGAGCCTTAACCAAACTTTAACCATAATCACGGCATGCCTAACACCAACCGTTACCCTTACCTAAAGGGAACTGTACAACATTTTTGGATAGATGCCTTTTGGCCTTCTGTCTGTGGATTCTGGTGGAAAAAACACATGGCTACATCCAGTAGCCTATAAGGTTATCTTAACATAGAGATTGGAAACATGAGTAAATAGAAGTATCTCTAAGTTTAAGTTATGGATCAACAAGGGTCATAGAGGAATTACCTGTCTCTGAACATACATTTTTAAAATAAGTGGATGTGCGAGAGATACACTGCCCCCTAAAGTTGGGGGAATATCAGTTGTGCTGCAGAATGCAAGTTGCATAAATTCTAAATAATGTCCATGCAGTTACTCTTGCAGAAAACATGACTGTGGCCACAATCTCATGCATTGTATGTCATTTCTTTAAGCAACTGTGAAAATGTTAATTTTGCATTTTACTTTGGGATTTTGTCATATTGGGGCAGAGAAAGGCTAACTGAATCAAACTGTCTTCATGCTAAGCTAAACTTAGTAGTTGCTAAATGTAAGTGTAAGTCTCTTATTTCTCTCAGTTTAGGTGTTTTTAAGTAAATGCAATGGTTTTCTTTGTGAGGACTGTATGTAAGGCATGTTCCGTATAAAGGCATATTTTTAACAGATTTTTGTGATTAACATGTAATATATACAAGTACAAAATCACACATATTGACACAGACAAAGAGCCATTCGTGCATGAAAGTACCTAAGCAGTATATATACAACAGAGAAAGTTCTCTTCTTTCGTTCCAGCTTTGTGTTTCTGCTGTAAGAAGAGTGAGCTACGGCTAGAGTAGGCTTAACGTTGTAATCAGAGCCCCGAGCCGTCCACCCTGCGCTGGGACTCTGGAGTGGTTTGAGAGTGGGCCAGACATTCCAGAAGAGATCGCCGCCCAGACATCCAGCAGCAGCCAGTCAGCAACAAATTCCAGAATAGCAGCGCTGCCGCTAAAAATAGTCATCTGGACAGGAGAGGGATGGAGAGCTGGGTGTGTGGAGGGGGCCCGCTGGATGGAGGATGAATGATAGAGGAGTGGAAGCTGAGCAGGAAAGGAGGGTGGTTTATTCCATTCCATATCCAGTCACAATGTTATCACAGCAGCGCAGAGGAAAAGGAGTCCTGCAGGGTTGTGAGTTAGAGAACCTGTGTGAGAGCTTTCCATGAGGGTTTGAAAGAATGAAAGAGGACTTATAAAACTGTGCACATGTGAGTGTGTCCATGCATGCGTGTGTGTGCAAAAGCATAGCCTCTCAGACTGTTATTTCTAAAACAATGTGTCAGCTAAGCAAGAGAACACATGCTCCACTGTACTCAGGACTTTCTTCAGGCCCGGCCCGCTGTTTATTTTTCCTGCAATGAACGGGCAGCTCGGTTTACAACAGCCACCCTAAACCTTCACTGTGGAACATCCTGCCTGCAGCAGCAGCCAGACACGCCAAGGCAGCACTGACCTCGCCAAATCCTCCGCCAGCTTTTTGCTCAATTTGCAGAATATCCCCCTACTTTTCCTTATGTGAGGCCGTTTTTCATTGGAGACAAAAGAAGCTGTAAACTGATTTGAAGCGCATGTAAATTCTTCAGCTTTCATGTCTTAAATCCCTCTGCGTGTGACGGCTTTTATCCGATGCAGCTCGAGGGCGCTTCGAAAAGGGAGGCCTCTTTTCAAGTCGGTGCTTCATGCTAAAAGTAAAGAATACCTTATATCCTCCAACATGTTGCAGACTTCCATATCTGCAAGGCATAGAGTCGGGGTCACTCAAAAGGACCGGAAGGGGTATTTGGGGAGGGGTCTGGCATTTTGAATGTAGTTGGCTATGCCTTCTCCAACAATAAACCCCCACCTCAGAGGGCAAACAGGCTCACCTTCTGCATATGGAGGAGGAGGGTGAATGCAGGAATAGTTCAGAGGGTCTAGCAGCTGGACTTTATTTAAAGGTCAAAAAGTGAACCAGAAATTGTTCTGGAGACATAAAAAAAAATCCCTTTGAAACTCAGATCATATCAGTGTCAGCGGTGCAGCCGTTGAAATTTCAAAAGATTTCTTTTTTTTTTTTTTCTCCACAAAACTGCCTGTATTGGTCGTTGCACTGACAATTAATTACCATCAGCATTTAAATTGTTGCATAATTGCTTTTATTACTTTTTGTCCTCTGCTTGTAGTATTACATCTGAGCCTTATTCTTCTTGCCCGTCTCTGACTTAGACGACTGGAATTTGCATTAAACCAGAAAGGGACCTTTGCTTGTTCCAAGAGCAATTATCTAGCTTTTTTAGAGAAAACTTCCCAAAAGAAATAATAACTTGAGACGATGATTGATGTCATTTTCTGTAGCTGAATGTCAGTGTGACAAAAATAAATATTGATGGAGGAGGGATTTATAAATAGAAGGCTCAAAGGCTACTTTTATAGCTCAGACTAGCTTACAAAGACCAATTTCAGACTTGGGATAACAGTTTCAATGTGTGATTGAGGAAAGTTAAATCCTGCTCCGCACCATACTGTAGAAGTATTTGATGTTGTCTTCTTCCAAGGCCTGCAGCTTGTGTCTGGCCAGCACAAGCTGGGGGTGCTGTCCTACTCATCAAGCTCCAAAAGACTGCAGAGCTTCCAGCCACCCACCCACTCCCCCTTGCAAAATGTGGATCAAATTAACCCAGCAGCAGCAATGTTCTCCCTCAACAATCAATTGACTCTCCAAGTCCTAAAAACAGACACACTTGTTTCTTCCCCGAGCCAGACATGAACTGTGTTCTCTGCTCCATGTTGTCTGCTGCTGTTTGTTTGACTCTGTCAGGTTTGTAATGACACAAAAATTGCTTTGATACAGAAATTGCTATAGTGTACTTTTTTAAGTAATTGTCAACAGGTGTGTTGGTTAAAAAAAACACTGAAAATGTAATATCAATAATTATGTCACATAACTGCTCTGCATATTTCAGGTGAGCCACTTGCTGGTTGGTTTTGGCATGTGCAGTCTCATTAGGGTGTAAAGTTGTCCATCATGTTACTGGCAGCCGAGTCTTGATTGGTATTGGCCAGTGTAGCAGTTTTCTTCACTGGGATTGTCTGTCAATCAGTAACTCAAAACTTATTCAGAGAATAACTACCTGCGTTCAGGAGGATCCGAGTCAGAACACACGCTCTTTTCATTGACTTAAAAAACACTGCTTTTAGACCTAAGACTTGGCTCAAAAAGTGTGTATCTGTGCCCTAAGATGGAGCTAAGTGGTTAGCACAGCTCAATCTGTTTCAAACCAGACACTGTATAAAATGATGGAGTCACCCATTCGTTTCTGGACTACTGTTTTAAAACCTAAAGACTAGCACTTTTACTTTGTTGTTTGGAACCAGTGGCAACATCTCAGAGCGTCTTTTAACACAATTAAACAATGAAAGGTACTTTTAAGAGACCAAAATTTTTTGTGATGTGATGAATGTGATGAAAACACAGTGAATGTGTCTTCCCATTGAGACTATAAACTCAGTAGGGGAAAGTTTACTCAGTTAATAATTGAAAAGAGTCATTTTCTCATTGATCTGACTTATTTTTGCAGAACGTGGAGTCGCCCACTGCTGGCTGCTTGAAAGAATGCAGATTTAAGGCACTTCTGTCACATTTTAGAAAAAAAAATAGAGAGAAAAATTCCAACATCATCTTATAGACGTAGTTGTCGTTTGTCCTGTTGAGTATCAAAAAATTGGGTCTTGTCTTCGGTTCAGTGAGATGCTGTGAAGGGTAGGGAAAAAAGGGAAGACAGTTAAATGTAAGAAAATTGGTGTGCTACAGATAAAACGAGGAACTTTTTTCCAGGATAAGGTGATGGACTGTAAATAATCACCCCAGAAGTACTTTTGCTTTCTGTTTGCATTTATGTCATGAGTGAACCTGAATGAACTGAAAACAGAGCAAGCTGTGAACCATCAGTGTGTGTTTGGGAGGATGCCATCCCCCCATAGAAATGTCTACACTCCTGCATCAAAAACCAGCACAGTATGCTTTATTTTTTTTCCAAAAATATGGCTGGGTTCATCTCAGTCCTCACACGCGGCTCATGAGTAGGTATAGATATGTGTACTGTGTAGGAAACAATTTCTGTGTCCACTGATGAGCTTGACCGGGTTGTATGTGAGGAACTGAATAAAAGATGTGCCTCACAACATTTTAAGAGAAACAATATAGATTTGGTGCATCATGAGCATGAGAACAGACAGTTGCAAAATGGATTATTCTGCAGAGGTAGTTTATGGATGTTTTAATATGTGTTTCCACTGAGAAAACGGGCCACTATTTGAATTAATTGTAACCAACAAGACCAGCAGTGCTTTGCTCTGCAAAGGAACAATACTGCAAAGAGTTTTACAGCCACCTTTCAAGCCTACAGTAAATGACTTTTAAGTGCTTAAAAACAGATTTTGGGTGGAGTATCACTTTAAAATCCATCAAGTTAATTGAAGACTGAGGCTGTGTGGAAACTCTGGCTGATTTCAGACCCCAAAACTGGCACATTCTCATTGGTAGTTCTGCTTTGCTTTAAATTAGTTTTCAACAGATTCTTTTGAGTCAAAATGATCTGTTTTCTTCAATTGTTTCAGTTTGACAACAACCTCATTCCCCCTTCAGTTAATTCAATTAATTTCGTTGAATTTATGGCTGAAAATAATCCACCTTTGCTATGTGGAGCACCACTGCTGACCTCCTTTTTTCCTTCATGTAGGTTTTGGGGTCAAACGTTCTTAAAAAGGAAAAGAAATTAGGACATCACTCCAGAAACAGTTTGATTTAAGCTTGACCCTACTGTAAGAAGACAAGTGTTGGATGAAGTATTTTTAAATTCTGTCCCAGTCTGACCTCCAGGTTTTGTTTATCCAGTTCCACCGCTGAGTCAAACCAGAAATAACGTTTTAAAGCGGCCTCTGGAAGTCAGGCTCAAACTCTGGAAATAGATTAAAGGAACACTAGTGGCGTGCAATTTGGGCCTTCTCTGTGAATAGGATAGAGGGTGTTTGCAGTGTGAATGTCATACATGAAACAAATTTAGATATTATAGCAGTTTTTCCCTGCCCACTTCAAACGAATGTCATAATTACAGTTCCATTTAGCACTTTATAAACTCAAATGACAACACAGCATAAAAAACAAACACGGAGAAACATGTTTCTTTCAAGATCCATTTATTTGAGTTGATACAGTACTACAGAGGCATTGTGTTGAGTAGAAATACACCCAAATGGATGAATTAAGACATTTTACAGGATTTGAACTGTTATTGATTTGTTACTCTTAAAAATACACGCTTGACTGCGGCCTTCACAATGAGATGATACCACTCTATTTAGAACAAACAGCCATATGTTTGTGTGCAGCACGTCCTGAACACAACACGCAGTCTAAAGCAGGCCAGAGCATGAACAGGGAGTATTCTAACAACAAATTAAATGGCTTGATCACCAATAAATACAAGTATAAAAACACATTGATAATAATTTTCATTATCAAAAAAAAAAAAAAAAAAAAAAAGTTCATAAAAGATACCAAAGGCACACAACTTAATCCACCTTGGCAGTCCAGGATCACCAACAGACAAAAAAAAAAAACTGTGGCAATAGCCATCAATAGTAATGAGCCGTAACGAAAATAATACTTAAATAACATAATAATACTAATTTATTATTATTGTCATAACAATATCCAGTCAAGTTTTCCTATGATTAGACTTTCTGCTAACTAACAGATATGCACCACGTATTTCCAGTTTGGCAGAGTTAAAGTTTCATCATCAGATTCTTTCCATTGCTTTATTGCCATTTTTCTCCTGATGTAGTTCCAGTATTTTGGACCTCCCCTGAGGTTGAATCTTAGGGTCAGCTATTGATACATATTCTTGCATTACAATTAATTTAGCTGTTTTTTCCCTGCTGTTTTTGGTTGTTAATGGCTTTGTCTCATGGGGAAGTGAGGCAAAACAGGGGAAAACTGAGACTACACCAATTTTAGATCAGTTTTGTCCATTTCTGGAGAGAAATTTCAATACTTCGAGGAAGGAAGTATTTTCTGCCATAACATAAAGCAATATAAAGTTTCTTATATTTTGGAAAATCAAAAACAGAAGCATAATAAAACAAAAATACTAACATAGTATAATTTTCTCACTGTAAATCCAGTTGACAATACAAAAGGCAATAGAATGCAATATAATACGCAGCGGGTCTTTCATTTGAATCAATACCCAGGACCTTTGCTTCACACCAGAGGACCACTGAAAACATTCAACATGTGATCTATTTCCTCAGGGGTCATCTACTGCATGGCTTTCCATCTACATCATTTGATATTTTGTATGATGTCAGTCACCGTTCTCCCACTTTTTGCTGCTGTGGAAAAGTGAAACACACTTTCTAAGGCCATGCAGGACGCACAAGTCACACACTGACTGACCCTCAAGACAAGCTGTATCAACAGCCTCCAGCATCTCAAACAAAAACTCGAAAAGAAAAAGGAAAACAATGGGGGTGATTTCACTCACCAGTGGGGATTCCCAAGTCAAAGAAAAATCCAAAGGACTCCCATTAGTCACTGACCTACTCATTCCCCTGATCCATGCCAAAGCTTTCTCGCTTCTTTGGTTAAAAAAAAAGAAAAACTTTCCAACTACTCTTTCTACTCACTTTCTTTACTTTCACTACTCTACATTACAATTCCCTCAAAAAATAAATCTAACTCCCTGACCTTTCCTGTGTTTTACAGGAAAGTCCTCTCTAATCTCAGCACCTTTCGAAGCATCGCTCTTTCACACTCTTTTCTTCTCCCTCTAGCTATAAATCTCTACACGCTGCCTCTCTCTTACTCTCAAATGAAAACAATAGCTGGCTAATTGTGCTTGGTTGACATAATGGACTAGTATACACAGCTGGAGGGCTGAGCGCGCACCGCAGATCCCACCTGTGCTGAGTCTGGGCCGCTGCTGATAAAGATCTCTAGCACCAACACGTCTCCAGCCTTTGTCTGAGGAATTCGCTGTGTCATCAGCAGGCTAAACAAACCGCCTTCCTTAGCTCTTTAGAAGAGCTTTGGGTAAATTATTAACTAGTCTAACAAATGAAAGCATATCATGTGTCTTTGGTAAAAACAAAACAACACACAACAAAAATGAATCTCTCATTAAACAGCCTGTTTTATCAGGTAGCCTTGAAAAATGTGAAGCAACCAAAGTTATGAGAGCCAGGCACATTCCAGGACTGTGAGATGGTGTCTGCGCCATCTCCCTTCACTAAATGCCCCACTAGGTGAGTCCCTGCAGACCTCTGGTGCTGCCAGCGAATACGTGCTCAACCAAAACCATCTAAACTGCTGACACACCGAACTATGGGCTTAAACACTGACAAAGAGCACGGAGGAGGTCTTTCTGAGGTGGCCTGCAGATCCTGGCATATCTGTGTTTGTAAGGAGCAGATGGGGGGCGAGCGAGACTGTTTGATCTCAACTGTCTGAGATTGACCTTTGAATCCCAAAACAAGTAAAGCTGTGCACTTAAGGCCCTGGGTCTCTCCACATTCACAAACAACATTTAAAAAGCACAACTGGTGACAGGTTGGCCTGGCTTTTCCCTCTACTTTACGGAAATGACATACATAATTTATTATGAATCAAAAAAGGCACTTCCTACATATTCCCTAGTATCATAAACATATATAGGACATACGCTTTCATGAAGGTATATTTGCCTGCGTGTTTTACAAGCGCAGACACAGTTATATATGCTGAGTATATATATGTTTCTCATCACTGAGTAACATAATTATATATGTCAGTTCCACACAAAGAGTTGGAGACAAGGACTCTTCCAGTAACAGCCAGCGCCCCACCAGTTTTGCACTTAAAACTAAAAAAGCTACGAAAATATTAATAAATAATCAGCAATGTCAGTTATTTTTTGGAAAAGACCCTGGTTTGTTTCTCTCTCTTTTTTTTTTAAAGGAAGTAAAGATCACAAAAGCATGTGCTCCGTGTGAGTTTTAAGGTGCTTTTGTAAACTCAAACTCAAAATGGGTGGTGTACAAGGAGAGCCAACCAGTTTCTGGTTGCTGCGTTTGTGATTCTAACTTGCCTTCTTGCTGAATATGTAAACATGTTGAACACAGCAAAGTCTATGGGCGGGCCAAGAAGCAGACTGGGTGGCACTCTCTCATGCCAGATCCTCTCTGGTTCACAAAACACTCAGCGAATTCCCTCTGACTAGAGAAGTGCACCTTAGTGTATTCATTTGTGTGTGTATGTATGTGCAAGAACATATCATTTCCATCAAGATTTTAGCCCCTATTTGGAAAACCACAACTTCCCAAAAGGTGTATCCCAGTAACACACTGGTCGTTAATGCCACCCGTATCCATCTGCACACACACATACACACAGCCTTGTTCAATTCCCTCTGCTTCCTCTCTCTCTGCCACCCATCTGTTAGGTGAGGTTGCTGCTGATGTCCAGGGCTTGCTGGTACACCTGAGTCATGTCCTCCAGGTCCCCCAGCAAGGAGAAGCTGCCATTGTCCCCCGGGGAGCCTTTTGTTTTGGGGCCACGGCTGAACTTGGGTCCCTGGTGCGGCGGGGCTGCCTGGAAGCCCTTGAAGTTGGCGAGCTGCAGCAGGTTTTCAGCCGAGACGCAGGCCCTGATGTTTGGGCGGAGGTGGGGGGTAGAGGGGTGCCACTCAGCCCCACTGAGGGAGCTGGGCGACAGGGACAGGCCAGAGCTGTCCTCACCAACTATACTGGAGGGCCGGCTCTGGCTGCGGGACAGACCAGAATCAGTTGAGGGAGGAGGCTCACCAAGGACTCCAGCCACTGCGGCTGCAGAGGGAGGCCCGCTGTAGGTGGAGTACTTGCCGTTTCGCTTCAAAATGCCCTTTCTTCCCATCACTCTCTTTGGCGGGGAGGTGGCGAGCAGAGACATACTGGCACCCCCTAATAGCTCAGAGGACTCGCTGCGTTCTGGTGAGGAGTAATACCCTGATTCCCGCTGTTGGTTGTTCTTCAAGATGCCTTTCCGGGGCAGAGAGGGCACCATCTTAGCCGGGGAGCCTCCTCCCAGACTCGGCTCCTCCTCCTCTTGATCTGGGCTTGAGGCTTCCTCCCCCCCTTCAGCTTGCTGAGGCAGCGCTGCCTGGCCCAACTCCACTTCATCCAGACTGGCTGACCTCTGCTCCTCAGTAACCCTGGTCTTTAGGATCCCCTTGGGTCTCTTCAAACCTGGCTTGTCCTCCGCTCCACAGTGGGTCTGTCCTGCCTCCACATTTTCCTTCTTGGACTTCTTGGGCCTCTGGCGCAGATGCTGCGGCATGGCTGCAGCCTTGGCTCCAGAACCACGTGGCTCAGTGCGGTTCTGCCAGTCGATGAAGCGGGCCAGCATGGGCGAGCCTCCGTGGTCACGTTGGGTCTCGCAGTCACACACACTGTTCTTCCAGCCCCAGTTTACCCACCAGTGGTTGGCTATGTCCTCCACTGTGGCCCGGCGCTCAGGGTTCACCATCAGCATCCAACGGATCAGTCCACGGGCATCTAACAGGAAGGAGAACAAGATCAGTGTGTGACTCTCCACATACTACACAACACTTATTAAATTTGACTGAATGAGATGCTAAAAAATACAGATGGTTGATGTGAGTTTTCATATAATGAGTAAATAAATGTGGTTAGATAATTTTTCTTTCTATTTTTTTTTTTTTTACCCAAGTTGTTATTCACTTTCGGGGCTTTGGAAAACAGCTGCACTGCTGTTGTGCCATCAATAAAAGTATTATTCACTAAATATTTAAAATATTTTTTTTCATTGTTCAGTTTAAATGACTATAATAGACCCTCAGCTGAATTACACTAATGGCAGTGCGAATATTTACTCCATCTGAGTTTCTTTGGTTTAATAACATTCACAACTCAATAATATTGGCCATAAACATTTTTATTTCACCAACTGTTGCATTTTGCAGAGAAAATTAATGTTAAAAGGCATTTTGCATCCAGTTCCTCTCCAATGCATCGTCAACTCAGTGACATTCTAACGCTTTGTCACCACCTCTAGGCGTGACACACGGGACCCCTTTGCATCTGTTTTGGATGAGTCAGGGACAGTATGGCGCTTTCTGCTAGTGACATACACACTGGCTTTTCAAAATAAACTTCCTTGTTTACAGAAAATGGCAAATTTTAGACAATAAAACCACTTGACCAAGGTTCTGGTAAAAGTACAGAGTTGGGCTTTAAAAATAACTACTTCCGCATTAACTACCAGGCACAGTCATGCAGGTTGACTCTAAATAACAAGACTGACTCTTGGTTTTACACGGAAAACACTGGTCTTCTGGGTCCTGGTTCAGGGTTTGTTTCCACCCTGGATCCTGACAAAGAGATACATTCTGGCGAATTGGGTATGAGACGAGGATGTCCAACCATATTGAGTTTTTGATTCCTGCACAAATTAGATTTTTTGTTTTTGTATAAGACATAAGGGCGTCTTTTATCCAGTTTTGACAAAATAACACGGATTCTTTCCAAAAAGACTTGTGTGATAATTTAAATTTAATGCTGTCTAAAGACTACAACAAATCAGGTGAGGCCTGACCAGGGAGGAGGAAAAGTTGCAGTCCATGCAAAGGTTAAGATATATTTTTGAGTTTCTTTACATTGTCTGGAAAAAAAAGAGCATCTTATGTAATGGATTGTGCAGATTCTACTAAATGTGTACACTGAAGGAACTCTAAGTCATATTCTATTCACAGTTTATGGACCAAGGTCTTAAAGACTTTCAAGTATTTTCTGGAATTTTTATAGAGAAGTGAGTCCTTTACAATTTATAGACCGACCAACAGGAGTCAGTGGTTCAAGTTTCTGACAAAAACTGCAGTCCAGTTAGATTTGCAGAGTGTAGTTTATGACATAGTTTGTTGTGTGTTTTACAGCATGGAACAAAACCAGGAGAAATACAAAAAGAGTTTCCTGCATTACCTGAGGACTGAGTGGGTTCTTTGTACTCGCCGTTGCTAATCTGGCGAATGAGGTTTTTGTGGTCTCCCCCATCAAATGGCATGGTCCCATAGACCAGGGTATACAGCAGCACCCCCAGAGCCCAGCTGTCCACCTGGGAGAACAAAAAATGTGGATATAAATTAAATCATTGAGTCACACACGGCAAACACACAGTGCCTATTAAAAAAAACAAGTAGGACAATGGGAGGACAAGAAAACAAAAGTAGAGGTGTGCTAGTTTTGCTGTAATGCAAGTGAAATGCAGTTCTCCCAGTCCTGTTTTGATTAGTGATTCATGGCTTTAAATGGGTTGAAGAATGAGTTCAGCTCTGTTCAACATCAGCCCTTTAGAGTTATACTACTGAGTTTACTTAGACTTTTATAAGCAGCATAATCCCTTTTTCACACTAACATCACACAAGAACATCTCTGTTAAAAAGCTTGTGACGCAGCAGTCTTCTCCAGCACATCTTCCATAGAAATAATGACAAATGCCTGGTGGGAAATGGCTTCTTTCCACACAGATAAATCCTTTCCCTCTGAACACCCCCCCCCCCAACTCTCTCCTGCTCTGTCAAGCAGAAGCAAGCACTTTCTGACCACCAAACTAATGCAATGTGGCTTTCTAAGTAAGCGGTTACATAAGACTTTGTGTCTGGGGCATGAGGAGGTGCAGAGCCACGTGGGAAGTGTTGGGAGTGGAAGAGGGTAATGAGTCCAGCAGAGATGGCAGAGTCGTGATATCCTGTGGCCCTGATGACTCGCTGGAGACATGCTGCCGCTCAGTCATCAGCAGATGACCTGTCTCAGTGTGTGTCTGTGTGTACATGAGAATGTGACAAAGAGGGAAATTCAGTCTGTGTATTGACTGTAGTTAGGGAGGATGAGATGTCCTGAGGAATGTGCTTTTGATGGCAGTAGCTGAAGCTTTGAGACATAGTCTAGGAAGAGGAAATCAGATAGGGCCAGTTAAGGAGCGAGTGTACTTCCTCTAAGGAGCTGGACCCACATCAAGAATGTGTCTCCGTCCTGTTGCCATTGGTCCGTTCTGAGGGCGAGACAGGGCACGCACTATTGTTGTGTTCTATTTTCGTTGCCTGTGTTTGCTGTAATTTGTGGCCTCACCCCAACCGGGGTTCTGTAATTTTGATTGCAATCGGACTGCTGTAGTTTTTAGCACTCTGGAGTAAATTATAGTGAATTACGCTAAATTGAACGGTTTGACTTGGATATCTAAAAATGCGAGTTTTTCCCCTCCGCTTTTGCTTTGTTTTATGTAACTGATGCAATTTTAGAGACGACGCCCTTCAGAATGAGTCTGGAATTGCCAGATAAGTGGCTTTGGGGAGACATTTTCACTCTTTCTTTCACCGAAACTATTTGACTTTGACCATGAGCATCTCTTTGAGGCTGTAGAGGCTCATTCCGATCCCATTAAGATGAAGAGAAAGTGTGGAAAAACTATCCTCCGGTTCCTCACTTCAAAGGACCTAGACACTGTAAGAAGGGGAGGACAGGGAAGGGATGTAGACAGTATCTGAGCTGACCTACTGTGGTGTTGCAAAAGAGACCTCCCTTTGACTGGAGACTAACGGTAATCCCATCAAAGAAGTGAAAATAAAGCCTATCCACCTCTTTGTGTATGGCCTATGTGATGATGATAATCACCAGTGAGATAATAAGGATGAAAGCACTA
>JAOWBC010000049.1:6990758-7008146 GCA_028566105.1 Hypoplectrus providencianus | reverse complement strand
AAAGCCTATCCACCTCTTTGTGTATGGCCTATGTGATGATGATAATCACCAGTGAGATAATAAGGATGAAAGCACTATAAGGTGAGACATCTGGGATGATCATTGTATATTTAACAGCAAGGGAGGACAATGATGATGATGGATGCATAAAAGGAAATCATGTCCTCGAAATTAAAGCCTCACACAAACAGCTGGGTTTTAGTCATTGTCATTGTTCGGTTCACTGGGCTCACCTCTGGGCCATGGTAAGGTCTCCCATTGACGATCTCTGGTGAAGCATAGAGCGGGCTACCACAGAAGGTTTGCAGCAGCTTGTCCTTATGGTATAAGTTGGACAGCCCAAAATCAGCAATCTGTGGAAGGAGGGGTACATTTTACTCTAGTCATGTGATTGTTAATCCCTCACACTAAAATCATTTAAGATGAGGTATGACAGGACTTTTGGTGCATCACAAATCAAGGTGCTAACTTACCTTAATATTACAGTTTTCATCCAGTAGCACATTTTCCAGTTTCAGATCCCTGTGCACCACTCCATTCTGAGAGACAGTGAGAAAAATACAAAGTTAAGATTGATGCATCTATTGATGTATTATTCACGAGAGATGCATCCAAGTAATAAACAGTCCATTGTATTAAGGGATGATTTACTTAGACAATGCTAGCTTGTGGCTCTCGGGGGAAATCAAGGCAGCCTGTTGGTGTAGTACTCTTTAATTGGGCTTGTCCCCTCTGGGGTCTTTATGCTGACATCTGCTGTGATTTTCTTTTCAAATTGACTCACATGTGTCACATAAACATAATCCTGTAATTGCCACCCTGTATGAATGATGTTCTCACAACATCTAGGGATTAAAACACAACTACGCTGTTAGTTCCTGGGTTTTAAAAAAAACCCTGGAATTAACATGTGGTATGCAGACAGACAGAACCCGGCTCAGATGTGGAGGAGTGACTTCACCCATCACTCCACCCCCCAGGGCTGCGCTCTGCATGGCATCTCCCATTGGTTATTGCCTGGCAGGGAGCTCGTGTTCACATGATCCTGATTGGTGGATACAAGGAAGAAATGGTTGTTTGCTTGTTGTGTCAGTGACTCACACCACCCCACCCGGTGGGAGGTTGTGCTTGGTGGTGATGAATCATCATTCATGGCTGTCTGGGATGCTCCTATCTGAGGACCATGACATCATCCCTATCTCCAGCTGGGGAGAGGATGACAGGAGGGGAGTCCGGCCAAACAGGCCCTGGGATCTTGGGGTTTTGATGGGAGTTAGTGAGGTGTGGAACTGAGTTTGAGGTGGGTGTGGCTGAAGCTGAATCTCTGGGGAAAAGCTTAAGGGGTATCTTGGGACATTTATCAGCGTGTCAACAGATGAGGACCAAATTAATACAGGGACTGTTTGGCGCACTGTAATCGGAGTGTAAGCCTGAATTAAACTGGCCTGTGTTCCATCCTAACTCAGAAACAGATGACTCCCAAACACCAGAGCCAAGAAAAGCATACTGTGTAGGGCCTGCAGATTAGTTGGCTATATGGCTGTGGAGGTGCATGGTTAATGTTACAATAGGCACACTGTAGCCTGGAAAACAAAGTCTGGATGTGTGCAAGAGAGGCAAACTGAGAGGGTAACAAATGAATGTGTTTTTTTCTCTATTTATAAAATTGTATGGCTTTTCTCACCTTGTGGCAGTGGTGCACAGCAGAGACTATCTGTCTGAAGAAGTGTCGCGTCTCCCGCTCGCTCAGGCGCCGGCGCTCGCTGATGTAGTCATACAGCTCGCCCTTGCTGGCGTACTCCATCACAATCACGATCTTGTCCTTGTTCTCGAACACTGAGAAATGAAAAGAAAACAATTGGAGTCCATTAATAACTTATTTCATGTCGAAACAAATCTATATTAAAGCTATAGAGATGGGAGGACAAATAATAAAGTGATTCCAGCTCCGCTCCATCATGTTAAGATCACAAATGGACATTGTTATGTAAAAAGCAGAATAAACCAGTTTACCCCCCTTTAGTTTTGGAGCAGGAATACGAATTCCAGAAGAGCACATTACATCTCTACATTTCTCCCAGGGTTACATCACCCAAACCCCACCTCATGTGTCTGGCTCCTTCACAACATTGCAGGGAGGGGCTGTTAACTCAATCAAGTCCACTCCTCAGAGACCAGAGTGAGCAGAGAGCAGTGATAAACAGACAGAAAGTAGAAGGGAAAGAGTTAGCTCTGCAGACAGAGGGTACACTACAGTGTCAAGCGATGCCCTTGACACATCACACTTCAACTTCACATCATGTCAACACATTTCACATCACACTGCCACATTCTTAACTGCTATACTGAGTGCCCATATCAGATTAATTATTGTACAAGAGTCTATTGTAACAACACAGTGCAACTTCCCCTTTACGCAGCCAAATTGGGCACATATTTAGTCAGATAAAGTAATGCATTACTCAACTTTTATTCCAGGGGAAATTTAACTATCTATTGTAGGTCTGTGTGTGAATACCAATGGAAGCAGAGTAATAATCATGCCACTTTTCTCGACTCTTACTTTTAGAGGTTAAAATTGAAGTAGGGAATATCTTCTGTTTTACATCTGACAGATGTTGATGTTGACAGATGTTTGTTTATGGCCAAAACCAATTTAGGATTAAGATGTCACATGGCACTTGAAGGGTAAGACCAATGGTGCATTCATGTGCTCCTTGGATGTTCTCATTTTCAAGTTGTGTTTATGAGCTTGAAGTCATACTGCGTGAGATAAAAGGGGAAACCCGTAAATGGAAGTGGATCAGGTAAGCCTTGAAATAAAAGCAGGAACAAATTTTGAACATTTCTAATAGATTTTATGTATTCGTACTTAGCCCATGCTACACCCTTCAAGCCAGAATTTTTTTTAATATATATTTTTGCTGATGATCAAACCAAAACAAAACATAGACTCCTTGGCACTAAGAAGAATAGAGAATAAAGCAGGATAATTAGACTTCAAAATTAGTATTTTTTTAACATTTACTGAGTGCATGTATTTAAACGGTGACTTGTTACACATCTGGTGACCAGCGAAAGCAATGTTATTACAGTCGTATTACTGCGATGCATTCCTATCCAACTGCAGTCACCAAACATATCATTCTGTGTCAGTATTTAGCCTTCTGGTGTATAATTTCAAGTTGGCAACTTACTTCCCTCCCAGCGCTTTGGCATGAAGGGAATGAAATTGGTTAGAGAAGGAGAGAGAGAAAGACCGAGGGAATACTGAGGAGATGACAACAACACAGTCAGCCATGTTGGTCTGTATTGTGTGGGTTGATTTTCCCACACAGCAGGGTCACCGGGGGTGAGGGCCTCTGCTTTCTGCACCCTTGAGTGAGCACCTTCATAGTTTGTCACACTACTTTCCACACCCCCCTCCCAGGGTCCTTTTTAAGATATAATCCTCTACAAAAACACACAGTTGCTGAGTGATGGTAATGCTCCCTGATTGTGACTGTCTGGCTGCTCAGGAGGTAACAGACGGGATGTAAGCCAAGCACTCGGGAGGGCAGGACGGATCCAGCCCTCCGATTGGTGGACAGAGTGGTGACCTGGGGTGACATTCGTGATGATCCGTAGTGGGGTTGTGCTTGGAGAGCCAATTCTCAGCTTGCACTCCCATTTACCTTTGACCCCTGGTGATGAAGTAATTACCTGGCTTACATAACTTGGGTTTGTTACAGCCCGTTGGGTACGCCGGCCACCACTGCAGCCTTGCTGTCACTCACCAGGCTTTGTTCACAATTTAGGCCCTTACATCGAACTAATTAGCACCCATTGTCCTGTTGCCTGCACTGATGATAGACAATGGTGCAAGCTTGCATGGGGGTATGAAAAAGTACTATTCCAGTGTAAAGTGTACTATAAAAAAGTGGTGGAGTACTATTAACACAAACAATAAATAATTAATTTATGAAAACTGAAATATCTTGACAAAAGGTCTTCAGATTGATTTTAAATGAGGGCTGGGAGATCAATAATTTCACTTTCACATCTGTCTAGTAAAAATGCTACAGCCATCTGCTGGTTTTCGTAGCTTAGACTTAAGCCTGGAAAAAGGGGAAAACAGTTCTCCTGGCTCTGCCCCAAGGCAACGAGTCTGCCACCACCTCTAAAGCACTAATTAACATGTTATGTGTTGTTTAGTTAATCCGTACAAAACGTGTAAAAACTACAATTTGTCTACTATTCTTGGCTGGGAGTTTATACTCCCAAAAGTCCCTTGGTTCAGCTGAGCTAACAGCTGCTGGCTGTGGACTCATATTCATTGTACAGAGAGGAGAGTGGTATTGATCTTCTGCATAATGTCAAAGAAAGTGAATAAATGTTCATTATGTGGACTGTGTAGTACCCCATTAAAGCTATTCCTTTAATTTTTGCCATTGTTGCCGGTCAGTCACATGTAGTAACTTTAAACTTAGCTGTATCAATTTTCACATTTACAGCGTTCTTTGTGGTTGACTATTTGTTTTAATTGGAGGGCACTAGGGCACCAAGTGTAAGCGAAGAGCAAAATGCCCCGCACAGCATGCTGATGGATGCAGAATGTGAGGGAGTGGTAAAAATCAATCTTAACACGCACATCTGGTTCAGCTTTGCTTCACACAAGGCAGTTAGCAGGGGCTGTTGAAGAGGGTGTTGCCGGATACACAAATCTCAGGGCCTCCTATATATCTGTAAAGCAAGGCTGGGTGGAGGCCAGGCCACAACAGTAAACGCTGGGTTTGAGGAGAAACACCAAAGAATCTGATTGAGTTTGCTGGTGGAGTAGGCAGCGCATGCTGGATTACCATATAGCCCGCTTGGAGTTCATAAAGCTGGGTGTCCTTTTAATCATTCTACAAAACACATAAAACTTGGCTGCACTTGAGCCCTCCAGCTGACTACTGGCACGTTTCCATATCAAATAGTCATGTTTGTCACATATTCACATTGCTGATAACGACCTGGGGACTTTGACACTGAACAAAGGACAGTGGGTAAGCCAGTTTGGGCAGTGGCACACAACCGGCTGCCATTGTGCCCGGGCAGCTATCCTGAAAAGGGCATTCAAACTGTTGCTTTGTTGACACAGGCATATAAATAGTCACAAGCCACAAATCATATGAAACCGACTCACACCGCAGCGCCTTGTGACTTTAATTGCCTGCACATAGGCCCAGACTACATTATAAGAGATGATGAATGGCAGGCAATATGTTGAAGGAATTCAATGGGAATTGTTCAACCTTTACACTCGCCATTAATTCTAATCTACGTTTTTTCCAGTGAAGTTAAGGTCATTCAAAAGGGCTCATATTAAAAAAAAATGCCGTTTAAGCCTGACTTGAAGGCTTTGATATTTAGAGAGTTGCTTCCTGGGGTAGATATATGATGATGTTGCTCCAGGGAAGGCTTAAGGCCTTTCCTCCCTCCCTGCACAGCGCTGGGTCAGAGTCAGACAGGGTGCAGGCCCGGGTGAATAAGGTCAATTCAGTGTCTTCCTTCCTACACACAAACACACACACACAACCATGCACACAAGCTCATACATAGACACAAATATGGAGGGACATATGTAGACACACATATGTGCAAACACACACATTGTACACAAGTACAGTCTGGTTCCCAGCTGCAGTTGTCTCTAAGTATCAGCAGATGTCTGGCCCTGAGATCAAGACCAGAGAAGACAAGGGATGAGACCTCTTAGATGTGGGAGAGGCAATCCCTTAGAATACCACCGCTCTTACACACACAAACTTTCAATGCACACGTGCACACACACACACATTCACCACAATCCAGACACACACCGTCAAAGCCATCCAAACTTTTACTGGCCCAGGCAGCCAGACAGAGCAGAGGAGATGAATAACATCCCAGAGCTGTAGTCCAGGTCTTATTATGACATCTGCATGTCATAACATGACAATCCTGCAGCTTGGCCACAAGTTCTGAATGAGCCGAGGGAGGGGGGAATTTTGGACATGTGTGTTTTTGTTTATGTGTGTTCAAGGCAAGCCAGTGTGTGCAGTTTTGTCATGTGTATTTTATGACATGTAACACAACTCCTCACCTTCATATATAGAGATGATGTGTGGGTGGCGGAGGGATGACATGATCTCGATCTCTCTGCGGATGTGAACCATGTCCTGCTCGTCCTTGATTTTCTCCTTCCGAATCGACTTGATAGCCACCTTGAAACAGGAGGACAGAAGACGCTTTGATCAGTTGACTTACAGCTACATAAAATCAAGATTTCACAGGAGGACATAGCTTGAGTGCAGCACATTTTCCTTTCTGTCCACTTAAACTGATTACTTAAGTATGTTGATTTCATTTGAACCAGGAAATGAGCACAGTAAACTGCAAAATAAGACAACATTTGTGCCTCAGTCATTATCAGTGAACTTTCAAATGTACACATCTCATAGAGAGTACATGCTGCACACAATGTGACGCCTGTCTGACTCAGTAAAAACATGTGAGCCAGCTTAGCATGTATTGGAACACAAGTTTTTTGATAATAAACTTTGTGTACTTCATCTAAGGGGTCCTGATGGGTCTGCATTATAACCTTTGAGATGTCATCTTATTCTCACACTGTACTTTTTTTATTTTTTTCTCCATAAAAGAAGCAAAAACAACCTGACATGTGATGCAATAATGAAGGTTTGCTTTAGTTTGTACTTGTTCATCGTCCATATTTAACCAGGTATAAGTCAGTGTTTGGGCTGGGTTTCTGATCTGGACCCCAGATCCACCTCTAATAGAGAGATCAGGAGCCAGAGTTACAGCTGAGGACCACAAGTATAACGAAAGAAGTACGTGAGGTGTGAAATGTTCACAGTCTCTGGAGGAAAGCAGGGAGGCATGGAGGTCAGAGTGCTCCTCCATAAATCAGATGTCAGTGTTAACTTACACAGATGTGTTTCCTCCCCTGTCAAAGGGTCCTTGAGAAGACAATACATCACTACCCAGTCTCTCATTTTTACTCATTCTGATTAACAGCAGCTTATAGCCTACTTCTGAAATGGCCTGAAAAGCTAGCCTGCTGGGATTTTTATGGAGAAATCAGAAGAATGGGCAAGGGTTGAGGAAGTGATTCAGTCTACTTGTATTGCCAATGGGCCTGCTGCAGGAAGGTTAACAGTCCACAACTAGACTTGATTTGATGATTTTTCACTGTCATGGCAATGCCACCGGGGTGAGAGTCGGCCGCAACTGGATGCATTCAAACCTCTACCCTATGTACTCTTTAAATAAGAGGTTAGTGGCCTTTTCCAAATAAACCAATCGAGAATACGCAGTCTAGCACATGTCATTATAATTGTAGCCTAAACATTCTGGATTGAGTCCTGGGTTTGCTTTGATCAGGCCTCTATAGAGTCTGTTCGCCCTGAATTCTGTTAGTTTAAACTTTTGTCCTCTCCTAGCTAAACGGTAGTATTCGGAGGAGCACAGCTTTATTCCATTCGGCAGAAACCACAGGCAGTAGCGAGTGCCAAGCTAATTACCGTGTACATCAATAAAAATAACCCCAAACCGGAATTGTTCCCTTCCAGAGCATGCCTTGATTACATAGAATTTAAAGAAATTATACCATAATAAACAAGTTCCAGGGGGTCCACATGCTGTGTTCGTAATTGGCAAGAGTTGTTTGTGTCTTAACACTGACGTTTTCCTTTACCTCATCAAATTCATCACGATTTTATCACTGATCCCCAAAACGTGAATAACTTTTTTGACTTTGGTGTTTTACAGTGAGGCTCAATGTGAGTCACCTTCCTGGGTTTAATGAAGGAATTCATTAATTTAGGCAACAACTGAGAGACAGGCTACAAAAGTTAAATGCAAAAGCAAGTTAACTTCCTTGCTTAACTGTTGCCTAAAACCAAAATAGTCTACTTGCCAAACAGTCTAGTAATCAATCTTTAACAGCAATGATCTTCATTCCACACTGTATGTTAACTCCATGCATGAGCCAGCTCTCCCACATTGGGCTTGAGACAAAGCCAGGTATCTCTTGTGTTTCTCCTCATGTTCCCCTGCCCTGACCCCGATGTGGATCATTAAACAGGACTGCAGATCAGCCACTTGCCAGCTGGCTTGGCCGGCTGACACAGCTACGCTTGTCCTTAAGTGGATCCCTATTACTGTCACTCACAGTAAACAGGCGCTGCACTGCTGCCCACGCGGGCCCCTGCCAGGTATGGGGCCGGCCTCGTCTGGACACCACCCCCCTCGCCCTCTTTGTCCGCAAGAGAGCTGTTTGAAGTGAGAGTCCATGTTTCGCTTCACTAGAGCCTGACATCTTCCTGCGCTTTCTCAGGCCATTAAAATAGATGAAGTATTCATCACAAGCTCACCCTTCTCTGTGTTCTCTAAAAGATCATCTCAGCTGTAGCATTGAGTGTGTGTCTTAGTCTGAGTTGGGGGGGGGGGGAGAAAGAGAGAGTGTGAGTGGGAGGAAGAGCCCGTCACTTTTCCAGAGAACTATATTCTCAAACACACCCAGGAATCATAATACCTCATCAACGGCACCACATATAGCAGAGGAATGTCAGTGTTTTCCCCTCTCGCTTACCTCTCCAGTGAATCCATTGTTTGGGAATGATGTAATCTGGTGCTTTAAGCTCATATTAATATGGCTCTCTAACCCCTTTAACTGAGGCAGTCTTGCTCTTGTTATGGTGGTGGGCTTCCCTGTGTCTCTGTGCTAACTGACCACCCCCTCCTGTCTGTGATGAATCCCCCATACAGGATATTAACCTTCCCCTTCAATCTCATTTCCTGCTGGGGATGGCCTTTCATGTGTCACTGCCCATTTTAGGCTGGGCTGTCACCACAACCTTTTTACTATAGTCATCTAGATGCCAAATACAAGCCAGTCTCTCTCTATCTCTCTCATAAGTATACAAACACATCTAGCTTGTGTCATATATCCAAAACTATGATCTCTATGATCAATTGCACTCCATATATATGTCGGGTTTCCACGTAGCTGCCAGGCACTACAACATACGGCTTTGCAGATTAAAGCCGACAGTCACTCAGTTCCACTTTCGCTGACACACTAAATGTGCTCACATCTAATCAATCTTCCTCAAGAGCAATCAGCTCATTTCACACATGTGCATACAAAGAGTTGCAAACAAAACTTCCTCAGTCTGTCTCCGCACTTAGTTCTCTCTGCTCTTCTCATTTGCCTTGTGGAACGAAGCAGAGAAAAGACACAGGGAGTCAAGATGATTGCATAACAGACTCAACTCGCGGCTGTATCTGCCATATGGACACAGGGGACGAACTTGTGTCAGAGGTCAAGTAAACTCTAGCAAGCAATGCCAGACACACGTGGCCAGTAAGGTGGCCGGCAGTCGTGCTCCGTCTGTTTTCTGCTGGTACTCCATGTGCAAAGCCGTTGATTCTCAAAGGATTTCCCTAAGATATACAAACTCCCACGTAAAATGCTGTGGTGCAAGGAAGAACTATGCTTTACTGAGATGCTATTTAAAGTCTGACTGCTGTGCTCGGGACATTGCAGCAGATTACAAGATGGGAGAAAGGAAGGCTTTAGGCCACTGACCTACAAAGAATTATGTACACTGACAGGTGTTTCTTTTATGTCCACCTCATTTTTATGTGTGAGGGTAGGCGAAATAACAGGAACACCTCTCTGTGGAATGCAAAACAGATCAATAGCACCACAAATTTACCATGAAATTGATTCAACACCTCTCTAAAAGCTTAAATTATATCCACACAAAGGTAGGATGTACCCAATACCTGATATAAAAAGTGTGTGTGTACATTCTTGCAGATTGTGGTCAAGAGATGTTTTTTTTACCAGCAGGGTATGATAAAGAATCGTTACAAACACAGTACAAATGTAAACAAATCTTAAATGAGCGCATGTGAAATGCTATAAAGCATTGCAACAATTCATGCAAGATAAAACATTAATTACTTAAGTAAACCATTTAAGCCAATTTGATTTATCTGAGCAAAACAATATCATAAACTCACTCCTATCTAAAGAAGAAATTCTGACCCTTCCCATTATTATACATTGCGCAAGTCACATACTAGTGAGAGCAAAATACTGCATCAGAGTTGCTGCCATGGTAATAATAAATAGGAAAACATAATGAAGACTGGACAAGGAGCCAAGTGGGACAGGCCAAGAGAGAGTCAGCACTATCAGAGGGTTTATGGTCCCCCTAACAGGCCTGCATTTGCCAGCAGCTATGAAACCATTGGGGGACATTGTTGACCTATACTAAGTTTCCCCCTGGCATTCTCTGTGCATGGAAAGTTCCTCGTGACCTGCCAAAATGGGCGCAGGGGTCAAATTTTGCCACAGGAGGAAACAAAATAATATTTGGAGAGATGTGCTGGTCTGCAGGGACACTGCAGCAGATGGTGGATTTACTATGGCAAAGACATTCAATGACTTTTTTCATAGAGAAACAGAAAGTGTTAGAATGACCCATGCACAATCGCCCACACAGCTAAATAAAAACAAAACCGAAAGGACGTAGCCTGTGTCATTACACCAAATAAACAAATAGAAGAGGGCCCCAGTCGTATCTCTGGGGGGCTGTTAGCTGTTTTCTATGGTGCTTCCTGGGACCACTGGAGTCACATCAGTCAGTCAGTAGCCGGATTTGCACTCGAGCTTCCGGTCGTGAGGCCCCGCATAGGACATGGCGTGTGCAGCCACAACTCCCTGGCCCCACTGGCCCTTTTGAGCACAGGGGGAATTCCCAGGGGGGAGAGGGCATGCACACGCCTATGAGAGCAACAAAGCACTTATTTTAGGCCTAATGTTTTTTTTTTTCTTTTCCCTTTTCTAGTGGCTATTCAAACGCTTCACAGAAGTATGCATGTGTAACAACAAGCGTCTAGATCCACTAAAAGCATCATGACAGATGTTTACAGCTGCTTAGAGCGCCTCCTAAGTGGCTCACCTCTCTGCCGGAGTGTCGCTCGATGGCCTTCTTCACTTTGCCATAGGTGCCTCTTCCCAGCGTCTCCAGCAGCTCGTAGCGGTGTTTCAGGTTATGCTTGTGGTGGTGTTTCTTCACGCCCGAGTTCCTCCGGCCACCGCTGCTTGCCAGGGTCTCCTCGGGTGAGTTGCCGGCAGGTAGGGATGGAGCTGGACGTGGAGGGGAGAGGTCACCCCCCGCCGGCTTTCCCGCTGAGGTTGAACCTCTCTGGGCCTCGGGACGCGTTACCCCCCGGTGGGGCGATAAATAAGCGGTTTCCATCTCACTAGGGAAGTATTTAAACAACCTTCCCACTGTTAAATATTTCAAACTACCTAGCTAAAATAAATGAAAATATAATACTTATAGGTCTAATAATAGTAATAATAAATAAATAAATTACAAGGAATAACGCGGAGCCTATTATTACATGTGGAAATTAACATTTCCAGATTGTCTTGGTTGATCAGTTGGCTTTGATCAGAGGGAACAAAGATTTCTCCTCCTACCTATTCATGTTAATATCGCTATATAATCAATCTACTAATGGATTAAGCACACAAAGTCTATAAGGACATTATCGCTCCATAATTACCTGATACATAGTCCTGTATCACTGGATAAAAATTAATTCTAGTGCCAATATGTTATAAAATATGTATTCAGGTTTCGGCAGCAGGCAGCATGCCGGAAGCTGAATCCATTGGATTGAAAGATGATATATTGGCTATAATGTATGTGCAAGCTCTATCCAAATAAAAGAAAAAAAAAAATTAAGTCTTATCTCCTCACTCCTCAATCGACTTGCATGATCTAGCTGTGGTTAATTCTGGCTCGTTCACCTTATCTGTCGTCCTAAACGCTGCCAACATCACCGACTCACATCTAAAAGGCGAGAAAGCTGCGACGAAACCGGCGTTTTGGATGAAGATGACCCTCATTTTGTCCACGGCCCAGGTATAGCTCCTCATTCATCTGGGCTCTGTCTACTGTGCGACTGCATGCACCGTGCAGTAGTCGACGGCGGTAGAGGTGCGCTGTGATCGGACACTATCTCAAGCTGAGACGTTTTGGATATTGCCATGGTCGTTTGGCTGCTCCCCTTCTTCTTCTTCTTCTTTTTCTTCTTCTTCGTGTGCCCTTCTTCTTGTTTCTCCCTTTCTCTCTCTATCCTCAACATGAGAGGCTGTGAATAAGACTTGCGAGAGGATCCGAGACCGGAGGCGGGGTTTACGCAGACCTCCTCCTTCCCTGTCTTTTCTCTTCCCTTCCCTCTTTGTGCTCTCTCCTCCTCTCACATCTCTGCTATGAGTGCCGCTGATCAGGGGCGTAGCTGGGACCCATGTGTACGGGAGGTGACCCCCCCCCCCATCACTGTCTTATACCCACTTTCTCAAAATGTCTCATCATGAACAGCTCCACAACATAACATTATTTTACTGATACATTGAAAATCACAGATGACTATCTGCACTAAGAATATTATATTTTTTCACTATTTGATTTTGTGCTAACCTGCAATAGACACATTCACATCCTGTAAGTCAAACCCCATAGACCCCCCATGTTAAACTGTCACTGCACCAGTATTCCTCAGAAACCAATGTCTGACGTCATGGAGACTGAGTCTAATTTTTTAGTCTGTGATCAAGATCACTCTCAATTTAACACTGAGCCACAACACTTAGCTTTTTTAGCTTAGCATAAGGACTGGAAGCATGGAAACAGCTATCCAGGCTCCTTTTGAAGGTAACAGTGTCATGTTTTGAGATGTTTTGATTAAATCATTAACTAATTGACTAATTAACATATTGTCCTGTTTTTAATGTTCCACAGTCTTCCATGGAGAGAACAACATGAAAGGCTTAAAGTGACAGCTACACTGGGTTCACGTTTCGGTCTCAGATGTTGCCATTAGGCCAAATGTCTTGAAAGACACTGGGATGGTGACACTATACAGTACCTAAAGAGCATTGAAATTGTAATGCTCTTACATAATGACAATGATCACATTTCAACAGCTATTTACCCTGAACTGCACAAAAAACACACATATTTTTGCTGCAGACCTATATCCAGAGGATCAAGATTTACATTTTTCAAGGATATTTTAGCATAGATAGATAAGGAACGTCTGAGCATTTTAGCCTTCATCTTCAGATATTTTAAAAAGCAAACATTATAATCAAGAGGCAACAGAAGGTTTGTGCAACCTTGGAAAGATTGTGTGATCTCTGACAGCTCTTGCTGATAATAAAGGATTTTGCAATTATGATGATTGTGCTTACTGGACTTTAATAGGCATAGTTGCATACTTATCTTCCAAAAAATGTACTTCCTGTCCCAAACAACAGCTGCTGTATTACAGTTTAAAGACACTTTGTCTGCAGTTTTGTAAATTCCAGACCAGGAAAACTACAAGCATTGTAAAACAAAATTACAAGATGTGACAAATATACACTAAATACTTTTCAGGTATGTAATGTTACACAACACAATGTTGTGCATTCATTCCAATCTAATGAAGAACATGCATCAACATATATTGGCTCTGTCTGCGTTTGCAATGTTCCTACACTTCCTCTGTGTTTATGTACATTCATCATGCTTAATGAATTCCTGTTTTGCATCTGGTTTCTATACTCTAAAAAGAATAGAGGCGGATCTCTGAGGGGATTATGTAATTAATCCATTTTTTCTTTTCATGTGGGCTGCACTATACACTACAAACCATTGTAAACACATTTTGTTTGTTACCTTAACAAACAAAATGTGTTTAACGGATCGTTAACCAAAGAAAATACTCCAGTTTGGAGTTCTATGACTCCTTTTCTCTTTATAAAGGATGCATTGTTTGTCTGGTACTTATTTGAGCTTCCCTTTATATAGGGTTGTTTTAAGATGGACTATAATACTTTGATAGAGTAATAGAATTTGGATGTAAGATTTTTCAATAACATGTAATATTGTAATGATATCATAAATGATATGGTGAAAACAAGAACTGAATTGATGTCATTAATATATAACATTTAACATAGTTTATTGCTTTAGTTGTGCATAATTTTAATACATCAGTAAAAATGTAATGTTTAAATGCTTATTACTTGCAATATGGGCAAGAAGCCAACTTGTCTTCAGTTCACCACAGGCATCCTAACAAGATAACGTGCTGTTGCCAAACTTTGCCCTACAGTCTGATTGTCTGGACTCTCTGTATACTTGTTGTTGTTTGTTTGTTTGTGTATTCAGGTGTTATGGTGGTGGTGGTTGGGGGGTCATCCTGGCCCATGTCAAACACTTTGATTAAGAAGAGAATGTGTTTTTCCCGAAAGGTCCTGAGAATAGCTGGCATAATTTCTGAGCATTCACGCCATTTGTTGTCATTAAACAGGGTAAGTAGAGTGTCCAGTTATAGCAACACAGACTCTGAGATTAGTATCTGATCTGATTCCTCCTTTGGCCTCAAGTGCACCCTGCAGCCAAGACGGCTGTTGTTTTGTGTAGAAAAAGAGGCGCCACCGCCCTCTTGTGGTAAAAGTAAGGTCAGATCAATGCCAAGAAGAGCAGGAAGAAAAATAACATTTTAGATTTCTTTCTTAGGTGAATCACATTTATCCACTTTGCTGTTTTTTTTCTCATCACATACACATTAGAAATACACACACATGCTCATGCATTGCTGTGGATCAATACCAGAGTGATGGAGCTGCAACACAGTAAGCATACCAATCAATCAGGTTTCAATGCCTTGCTCAAGGACCAGGAGAGGGATGCTCCCCAGCCACCAGCCCACACTTCAAAACATGATCCAAGATGGACTTGATCTGGCCATCACCCCAAGCCAAGAACTACAACCTGAACTACTGCCACCAATAACAAAGTATTTACAGCACACAATTTAAAGGGTCGAGACAAAATGGAACAGCATAAGAGTGTCCTGCAATATGTCAATATCATCAGAGAGCCTGTATAAACTAAGAAACTATTCTCATTCAACAGGGATATATAAAAGCATGACTGCCACATGCGCTCATGAAACGTGTATGATTCTAGGCAACATCAGTTAAATGGCTCATGTTCAAACTTGCTATCTCTTGCCACTGTCTCCAGAAGGCAGACAATTTTAAACCACCAACATAAAAAGGCTTTTTGTGAACAGCTGTAAATCAGCATAACTGCTCTGCCATATAGACCATATCAGTATTTTTGCATGTTTTATTACTTTGTGCAGGTCCATTAACTATAAATCATACATGCCCCTCAATTGCCAGCAGAGATATTTAAAAAGCATGCCATGTCTTTTTTTTAAATAAGACCTGAAATAGTCTTGAAATATTTTATATTTATTTAAGGCACATAATCATAAATCATAGTAAAAATGCACATTTTATTCTATGACAGAGTAGTCATTATTGTAAAATAGCAATAGGACCTTGCAGTGAGGTCATGATTGATAAACATTTATGCTTAAAGGTTTTCAATTAACATCTTTATTTGTGTATTATTCACATTACTGCATATCATACTGAATATCAAACCTAAGCATAATGTATCCATTAAATTCATTATTTTTTTAAATGGCATTTTAACATGTTGAGTAGTCAAGCTGTTAATGTAAATCTGCAGAACAATGTAATAAAAGCAAAAAACGGAAACGAATGTGAATGACTTAGTTGCTGAATATTAGGCTACTTAATGCAAGAAGTTGCCCAATCCCACCTCAGTCATCTTTTTTCTGAATAACGTACCAGGATTTTTTTTGTGGCCAGTCTAACTTCTCTGAAGCTGTGCTGGGCCAATTTGCCTCAAGGCTTCAGATTTCTTTCTTTCTTTTTTTTTTTTTTACTGCCCTTGATGGTAGTTAAAGTTAATTCAAACATCTAAAAAATATGTGGTGCAATTTGAAAGATGGTTGGCAGCAATATAAAGTATGTGATAGGCAGTAAACGATGGAGTCCTCATTAAACATAAAGTATGTCTTAACTGACACCAACAACTGATGCCAACAGAGGACGGGAATCACAAACAGAGTGTGTAAGCTTACACAGTATGCTCACTAATCTTTGCGTTCAGTTGTATGAACCTTAGAGATACTTTGACAGTGAATGCAAACACCCCTAATATGTATCTAAATATGTTTCAAAAGAAATAAGTTATAACAGCCCTTAACATGTTCAGAGAGCAGCCAGAAGAAACGTATATATTACAAGTTATAGTATGTGATATATGATGTTGGCCATGTTACACATTGGCAGCACTACCTAACATTAACCTCTGAAGACTTCAGACACTCATTGATTTATTCTTGGAAGGTGGCATAAGTAAAAAAGAAAAAAAAAAAAAGAAATAAGGAGTGAAATATGGTTCTAATACAAAGACTTAAGAAAGTGCAGGGTGTAGGGATCAAGCTTGGCAGCAAATTACCATATTAAAAAGGTCTATCTGGCTAAGTCAGGGCTAGATCTTACACTGAAATAATACTGAGTGACATAAAGAGTTTTGTGCCGTTCACTTTGACAGTGTGAATAAAAGGAAAGGAGGCTAATGACAGGGGAACATTTCACACTATGTCACCAGATCAGCAGACTGATGACTCATCAGTGCAGTGTGTCATAAATTCAGTAAAGCAGCAGAGGACACACTGGCAGACTGCAGCTGTGAATGTGATGGCAATGTGAGAATGTGCAGCGGAGTGTAGCTGAGATAGAACACAGCAAATGTTTTCATTCCAGGTGTAAAATCTCCCTTAAATAAGACTACCACAAGATGCAAATAAAAAACTGCATTTGCAAGAAAAGAGGGGTGAATGAGACAGTTGGTGAAAAAACAGATGGGACTGTAATGCTCAAATGTTTCTACAACACAAGCTGGGTAGCTGTAGTGATTAATTTCATGCAGCACTGCATTCATTACATTTTGTAAAAACAAGAGGGTTTATGTTGGATTCTCTTTATGAATATGGATAAGGACATACAGCATATGGAGTCTCTATTAATCAGTGGAGTTAGCCATCTGTACACAACTTGCAAATATGTGTGTACATTCTATTTAAGTGCTGCATGATATAAATTTTATATTTCAGCTGCAACAGAAGCCAAATAATTACCTGCTCCTTATGTCTGATAGCAATGAAATAACAGCTCTTTTCACATTATTGTATTTTAAAAGAAATTCAGAACCTGTAGTTTGTGTTTGCCTCAAGGTAAGAAAGGATAAGATATAATGAGAAAACACTGAAATTCTCAGATCCATTGCTGTGATCCAGACAAATCCAACATCTATGATTAATGCATACAAAAACATCACTTCAAATAAGATAACTATTTATACCAGTAGGGTATTTCAGATGTCACAGTAGCTCAAGATA
>JAOWBC010000049.1:6943014-6986308 GCA_028566105.1 Hypoplectrus providencianus | reverse complement strand
AAAGGAAAATCAGGCATATATGACTAACTGTTGCAGACAGACTGTTGCATATATAAATAATTATGTACGTGAATACACACAATATGGTGTAAAATACAGTGGCATACAAGTGGCATGGTGCTGCATTATGCTGATGTTTATTTTTCTGAGTTACGCATTAAAGGGCTTTATGTATTCCCAAATTCACAAAAATAAAATAGAAATAAAAACTCACTACAAAACTTTGGCCTTTCAAGAACATTTTGCCTAAAAATTTGAATTAATTGCTTTGACCTAAGGTACATACTGCCACCTACTGTCGGAGTGTAGAAATGTGGCATTGGTTCAGTCAATAAAAGCGATAACATTCTGGTTTTAAATTAATTATCAGATTGATATAATGTAATATTAATTGTCTATAACTGAAGTCTATACATTGTACATATTGTACTTAACATTAAGAGACTTTTTTAATTACACGTTTTTATTCAAACAAACATGAGTGCCATTTTCTTCATGCCACTCAATCTTTTAAGGGACCTTATTAGAGAATAACATTTAGAGGAAAAGACAACAGGAGCAGACAATTTGCAATTTTCACGTACATGAATAACGCTTTTTCTACCCCAGTGCGCGACCACGTGGGATCAAAGCGAACTTGCTGGCTTTGGCAGGGAATTATGGGATGCACGTTGCGTCTCTGGTAGACTCGCCAAATTTGTCATAGCACCTCCTGTCTACGCTCCCGCACAAGTTCCTGACTCTAAAGAGCTTTCGGGCCCTTTCAAAACCACACGTGAACTGCGACGTCATCGTTAGTTTAGGTAATATTTGTGTTGAGAACGGTGATAAAAACAAAAACATACTTCACCTTTTCTTTTCACGAAATAATGATCTCAATTACTTAAGTCTACGCGCTGCCCGTGGCCCCTTAACTAAGGTTAATTTTAGCTAACAGTTAACATTAACTTTTAACTTACGTTAATATTAGCTAATTCGTTTTTATATGCTAATGTCTATTTTTCCGTAGCTATGTTTAGTTCCTGTGCGTGTTATCCAGGAGAGTGATACCACTAGTCAATGAATAACCAATAGCTGCATCTAAACAATATGTGACAAATATTTGTAGCGGTGTAACTTCGGCTTTATTCTGTTTGTGATTATAGATAGCTTCTTAAGCTACCAGTTTGCAGACATGCTTACTGCTGTGCGGTGTATGCTTTCTAAGCTGGTTTCTCCATTGTGGAGGACAGTGGAGTTGGATGGAGAAGGTATTATCTCCGGTACACCAGGTAAATGTAACTTGACACAAAAGTTTATTCGGTTACAAACACATACTGGATGTGATATGCCGTTTTTATGCGCGTTTTTGGCTTGTCAGGCATGGAGGACATTCGCCACATGCGAGGCAGTGTGGTCACCCAGCTGTGCCTTGATTATGGCATGATCGACGATGCAATCTACTTCACAAGCGGAGAGGTGTTGGGCGGGATGCCACTAAAACAAGGGGACGTGGTGAACTGCATAGCAGTACGAGATGGTGCCCAAGGGGGGTGGAAAGCTTTAAGGGTGAGCATCCTGTCCTGTAAGGATCACTTTCCGACAACATAATTTGGGTTTTTGGGGGGGTTGCAAAATAGAAAATACTCAATTTTATGCATGTGCTCCAACTTTGTAAGTTCAGAAGCCCAGTGTTGATGGTTCTGTTTTTGGTGCATAGTTACTCCATGAAGACTTTGTATAGATTTAGATGTGACTCTAGCATGTTCTCGTTTATTGTTTAATTTGCTTTGTGATTTAGTCAGGAAGATATGGGCCTTATGAGAAGCATTTTCAGACATGCATTTCATGCTATCATATAGGTGGAGAAGAGTGCAGATGCTTGGGAAGATGGAGGAAGAACCTCCCTAGAAGCTGACACTATGCAGCTGCGGCCTCTCATTGGCACAGTCACATCATTTGATGGAGATGGCGGATACATAAACCAGACCACATACTTCCCACGCTACAGTCTGTGTGAAGGTACAGAAACTCACTGTACTTTACACACTAAAATTGTGATCCTCTTGACCTCCTGATGCTTAACATAAACATTCTCTGTTGTCTATACCCACAATGGTCCTTAGTCCCAGGGCTGTCCAGCATTTTTGACAGATTTAACAGTCATCTATATTTTTACAGTTGATGTTCAGTTAGCTCTAAAACTGAGAGCGGAATAGACAACCTCACAGCCTCACCAAAATTTATTAACACTTGGCTAAAGGCTAATGTTAATTCTCCCGCCTGCTGGTCGCACTTTGTGTATTTTCTTTTCTTTTTTGACAGGTTATGAGCCCATGAAAGGAGACTGGGTCCAAGCAAAATATTTTATCAATCCTACCCACTGGACCACCCAGGCTCATTCTGTAACCCCTTTACGCTACTGCCGTCTAGACCAGGTAATTGCATCATTGAATGTTTCTGGCTATGTCCGTGCATCACAATTTAGTGTATTTTTGTACTTGAGTTGTTTTTATAATTGGCATTGCAATGAAGTGTAAATGCTTAAAAAACGAATCATGTATGTCTAATTCAACTAAGTGATAATAAAACCGTGTTTCACTTTCACCAGGTGCAAGTCACCGGCATGTGTGGTAAAAATGGAGTGGTGGATGATAGTGTGTTTTTTAGCCTTGACTCTTTGCTGCTGCCTGCCGACTACCAGCCTTCGCCGGGGCACCTGGTCAAGCTGATAATGGTGGAGAGCAGTCAGTCCTTCTACTGCTGGAGGGCCCTGTGCATTGCACCCTGCCATCAGAAGTATTGGGCTTACAGTACATCTTTATAGTGCTGCAACTTATGATTATTTTATTTTAAATTTCAAAAAAGTCTCAACTTATTCATTTTTTAAAATTAACTTAACTTGCATATTCCAAGAAGATGTCTTTTAAATGTTTTAAGTCTGACCACAATTGGTGGTATTCAATTGACCATAACCTTAAATATATTATGTTATTGTTGATGTGTGTGATAACAATCAGTACATTTCTCTTGGGGAAAAAAAACATTTGTTGTTGCAGTGGGAATGCTTGTACTCCACCTCTCCCAGAAACAGAACGTCAAAACATCTTGGAAAACAAAGGGGGCCTGGAAGTAACAGACTATGGCCAGTTTGGGGATCTGATGATTGGGGAGAATGGAGAGCTGGTGCTGTGGATACAGTGAGTAACCAAAGAAGAAAGAAAATATTCATTCTTAGAGTAAAACTAAATTAAAGAACTAGTTACAAACCTCTATAAAGTAAAGTGTGCTCATGATAAGCATAAATTACTGTCCAAGAACGTTTTCGTAATCTTATTAATAATCTTTCCACTATAGGTTTTTTATGTGTAGGTCTCTCAAGTATAACAGAAAATATGATGAATTTGGGATACATATGACACCAGTGTCTATTTTCTTCAGTAGCATAATGTACTGTATCTTATAATCTTCATCTTTCATTACAGAAATAAAGGTTCAGAGACCCACAGACTGAAGTGCTGTGACTTTGCTGGCTGGGACTCAGAAGAACAGTTTACCCTGGTTACTGACAAAAGTTCTACACAACGGAGACAAAAACAACAGTGTTTGCAAGAAAACTGTTCAGAGTCTGAAAACTGCTCTCAGCCTTCAGAAAAAGAAGCCAGCAATACAAAAGAAGTAGACGAGAAAAACTGTTCCGCTGGTGCAAGGAGAGATGAAAGAGAGGTTGATATTCCACCAGGAGAGAGGTTGCCTATTGTAGTCGCCTGCCAAGCAAAGTAAGATTTCTTTTCTTTTTTTTTTTTTTGAAAAGTCTTGTGACACCAGTATACAGAAGGAGATGGAAGATTTAATTAAATAAAAATGTTTCTTTGACTTAACCTTTGTTTAGACACACACATGTCTCTGCAGAGTGTCTTTAAGTATGTTGTCTTTACAACTAAATTCAATGTATGAAATTGCTCAGGAGCCTGGGAAGCTGTGCTGAGCTGCTTCTGCTGCACTTCTCTTCTTTCACCATTGGGAGGCGCCTGGAGGTCACAGTGGGTTGTAAAGAGGAGAACCTGCTACGGCCGTCTGAGCCCTACAGTCCCAGAGATGATCGCCTCGTCTCAGTAGTGCCTTCTCATGTGATAACCATCTCCGCTCCAAAAGACACACCAAGGTATCAACACAGCTAATTCAGTTGTTGTCTGCCACTTATTGCTTATGCATCTTTGTGAAATAATATATTAAATTAATTGAGAATGTATGTGATAAATATCACATACATTATGACTTTTCCATCCGTAGGCCTAACAGGCGGCGGCTGCCAAACTACCTACCTAACTTCCCATTGCCCCAGTCTCTCAGAGACTGTGTTGAGGCACAGACTGATGTGCTGGTGGTTCATCCCTGCCTAGGAGAGGTGAGTGTGCCTGTGATGAAGTTTAGCAGGTCATGTAGAATAAAGTGGTGGATTTAGCAAATTTACATTTGTATCAGGGCTAGCTGCACTATAAACATTAAAATACTGGATGATTTAGGCCAACTATGTTATGTATTTATGAATTTATTCTTTCTATATCAGCCTCCAAAGTTAAATAAGTGAGCCTTTGGGCATGTTAATTTAACGTAATGTATGATATTAAACATCCTTTATTTAGAGGACACTGACTATGTCTTATTTCCTGTGGTGAGAAATTTAAGTACACATTTTCATCAGGGATCAACCAGTAAATAATGTCTTCCATCCCCCGCCATGCCTTTTTTGCTCAGGTGCTGTCACCATCCAACATGTGTTCACGCTTTAAAGTCCTTCTCTGGCTGGAAGAGCTGCAGGCAGAGAGGGAAATTAAAGAATTAACAATCAACGGGGCCCTTCTCAGGAAAGGAGCAGTCTACCTGCATCTAGAGGTCCTTGGGTTGGCTGAGGGCAGACCCATTCTTAATATAGGTAAGGGGGGGGTCTTTCTTCATCGTTGAATCAGTGAGTCAATTTTGCACATAATATTTTTGATAAATTTACTCTGCAGGTGATAGAATAGTACTGAAGAAACCACACAGTGATGGTGTGGTAATGGAGTACATAAGTTATGTCACAGAGGTATGGAGATACTTGATATTCTAAAACATTATGTTCTGCATAACCAAAAAAATAAATGCTCTTTGGATTTAAATGTAATCTAATGTCCTGTTTTGGCTCCCAGATAAATGATGAGACGGTGAGTTTGAGAGTCAACTCAGAATTTCAGCGGAGCTACCTTGGAGAGCCTCTTGATGTTGAGTTCTCTTATAACAGGTGAGAAAATAGACTGTTTTTGATTTCATAAATCCAATGTGCTCAAATTTCACCCATTTATGATGAGTCATAGTTGTAATAGTAAGTAGTAATGAGTATTTTAACTGTTTGCATTGCCAGATTGACCATGAGGCGGTGTCACTATGCACTTGAGCACACAAAAGAGTTTGGGGAAAGTAAGTTAAAGTTCTAATTTGAATTGCTTTCTTTCTGTCCTTACAGTATGTGGTTCTTGTCATTTTAGACATGAGAGCATATAGATTCTTATTTTTGTAACCTTAACCCAATATAGATGTTTTACGTTCCACTGCAGATACAGAGCTAATGGAAAGTGAAGACCCAAGCCATCATCTCATTGAAAAAAAAGCCAGTTATGAGTTTCACAGTAATAGCTTTTAGTGCAATAGCACACATTGACACTGCCACAAACTTGACTCTAGAGGGTGCTGTTTGTACTAATGTTTGTCAGCAAAAGAAACAGAACGCAGAATTGCTCCATGGCTGGATTAAATTTCACATCACATCAGATTTTACTTCCCAGCAGTGTCTGCTTCAACCATGCTGCCATGATGTTAAATTAATAAGTAATTTTCTTATTGTTGTGCAGTTCTCTTCCCCTCCAGGGTTACTGTTCAGACCCCTCAGTGGACAGGAGAGTGGGTAGAGGAGACAGACCCTAGCAAAACAATGGAGCTCAATGAGGTAAAAGAATGGGGGAATGAATAGGACATGAATGTACTAAGGTGTACTTTTAATTAAGCTTTTTTTGTGTCTGAACAACAGGCTTCAGCTATGGAAAAGGAAAATGTGTCTGGCATTTCCATTGACATGAGATCAAAGGCCACACAGACTAAAGGTACATGTATTAGATGTCTGATTTGCTGCAAGCCTTGTCTGAATGTATCATATTTTCAGTGACAATTATGAATTGGCTTCTAGATGGTAGAATCCCATCAAAACCGATCCCCAGCAAAGGGCACTTCTTCAACCCGGACCTGAACCTCCCACAGAGAGAGGCAGTGAAGAGGATCATGGCAGGAGAGTGTCGACCCATCCCTTATGTGCTATTTGGGCCACCAGGCACCGGAAAGACCATCACCCTTATAGAGGCCATACTACAGGTTCATAACCACAAACACCTACAGTACTTTGTAATGTGTGTCTACATTCATTACAAGGCAAGACTAGATCTTTACTTAGCAATTTTGATGACTAATCAAGACTGTCATTCCCTGAAACGGATTAAAAAAAGAAATCCAAAAATACTTAACACTTAATGGTGTCATTTACAGTGAACAAGGAAAATTGAAAAAAGTTTCTCCACCTCCAGGTTTACCACTTTCTGCCCAGTAGTCGAGTGCTTGTGTGTACTCCTTCCAACAGTGCTGCTGACCTCATCTGCATCCGCCTACATCACAGTGGTTTCCTGCAAGCTGCAAGTTTGGCTCGTGTCAACGCAACCTGTAGGCAGGAGCAGGTATTTAATGCATCAGGGAAAATAAATTCACTGTGCAGTTTTTTTTGGCAGCTTATTTTGAGAGTGGATGATCAAAGTGAAAATATGCATGCTCCTGTGTGCAGTAATGTCTGTACAGATGCCATCGCCATTTGCCACCAGGTTGGGCGGTACAGTTGTCAGTAATCTTTTTAAATAATTGATGAGGTTGTGATAACACACTCTGTTTGCATCTACCTTCAGCACATTGCTTTAACTTCCAAAGTTTTTATGCCATATTAATGTTACTGTTATTCTTAGTCAATCCCAGAAGTGCTGAGACAGTACTCGAAGGCAGGACAAGACATCCGTCATGCCTCCTTTCACAGGATTGTGGTCAGCACCTGCTCCAGCGCTGGCATGTTCCATAATATAGGACTACAGTAAGGCCTGGGCTGTTGTAGTGATGTTATCCACTGTTTGAATGAGCAACTTTTGACCTTGTGTTCATCTCTAAATATCAAACTGTGGATTATTTTTCCCCCTCAGAGTGGGACACTTTACCCACGTGTTTCTGGATGAAGCCGGCCAGGCCACAGAACCAGAGTCGCTGATCCCCCTGAGCTACGTGTCAGAGAGAGATGGACAGGTCAGCACACTACACAGACCACACTCCCACCTTAGAGGCTCCGCATAGGACCCGTTTCTTGTGTGCATGTCATGTTTGTTCTCATCCTCAATTTTTTCATGCCACTTGAATTCACTGAACAATTCCCTTATTAAAGTAATTCACTTCATTGCTGATTATTAAGAATCTGCTTTGGCTTTGTTGATTATTAACTACTGTTTTACCCTGTTCACCTGCTTAGATAGTGTTGGCTGGAGATCCCTGCCAGTTGGGCCCCATCGTAAAGTCCAAACTGGCCACTGCCTATGGCCTGGGCGTGTCATTGTTGGAGAGGCTGATGGCAAACCCACTGTACGCAAGACATGACTGGGGATACAACCCAAAGCTGGTTGGTGCAATATGTACAATTTTTTTTTTTACAAAATGTAAGTTTTTTCATTGGAAGACAGTATGACATTATTAACACTTATAAAGATAATAAAATGAGGATAATAAAAGCATATCAAATGCTATGACGACATAATAGATGACATCTGATGATGTGCAGAATAATCAATTATCTTGATATATAATATGTATATACATTTACAATTTGTTTTTGTATAAACACTGTAACACTGGTCTAATAAGACTTTTACTTACTTTCATGCATGTAGGATGATTATTAAGATAGACTTTCACTACTACAGGTGACTAAGCTGGTTTACAACTACCGTTCTCATGAGGCTTTGCTCACGCTGCCCTCCAAGCTCTTCTACAAGAGCGAACTGTGTTTTAAAGCACCAAGGGCCATTGTAGACTCCCTCTGCCAGTGGAAAACTCTGCCCAAAAAAGGCTTCCCACTCCTCTTCCATGGAGTAAGGGTAAGTGGTCTTCAGACTAAAAATGCTATGCATTTATATTGAGTTGTCATTTTATTAGTTACATTTACAAAACCTTATTCTTGTTGAGCTTATTTAATTTAACGGTTTCTCCAGCAAACACACAAGTATTTCTGAGATTTTCCTCTGCCCTAGGGCTCAGAAATGAGGGAAGGTAACAACCCATCGTGGTTCAATTCCGTGGAGGCTGTACAGATCATGCTCTACTGCTGCCAGCTCGCCAAGAAGCTCTCCAACCCTGTGAAAGTCTCAGATATTGGCATTATTGCCCCCTACAAGAAACAAGTAAGACTGCATAGTTTATCTGGGGAATTTATACTGTGCTTTTTAAAGGCAAGTCTTATGTGAAAGCTTTAAAGCAATTACCTGCATGGTTATGATCTCCTTTCTTTTTGTCTTCATACATTGGGAGAAGGAGCAATATCAGTGTCATTTCACATTGAACTTCAAAGGAACTTATGTGGCTTATATTTTTTTAAGTGGCTTTGCATATTGTAACCCAGAATGGTGCTTGGTTTTTTATTGTGCTCCAGTGTGAGAAGATTCGAGTGCTGCTAGGGAAGGTAGGCCTGTCTGACATCAAAGTGGGCTCAGTGGAGGAGTTTCAAGGGCAGGAGTTCCTGGTAATCATCATGTCTACGGTAGGCGGAAACAGAATTTTGGTTACGAATATCATATTGTGCCACTTTCTAAATGAGCAGCCCATTGTTTGATATTAAATGGCATCCTCTTAAACCAAATGTAGATTGTGAACAGCACATTTTTTTATGATATGTATCAAAATTCCATCAAAATACTTTTCTTGCTTTCTGGGCTGTGGTGTATCAAATGTGAAGACTGTGTTTGCTCTTGATAAAAGAACATGTTGTAAGCCAAGGAATTTGGTTTTAGAAAGTTTAGCAGTTACTGACAAACTCAATGTTTTTCAGCCCACCATGTGGTGAAATAATTGAGCACTGCCAAGTTTGGCTGGTGAAGCTGTTTTGAGCTACTGAGCAAAATAACATACCCTTCATTTTCCTATATCAGAGCTTGCTTTCTGTCTCTTGATTCAACAACTGAGATTCCAAAATGAAATCACTGAAGCTGTCTTTCTTGGAATCTGTAAAGTTCACCTTCAAATTAAAAATTACCTTTTCCCCTTTTACCTGTAGTACTACTTATCAATCTAGATTTTTTTCGTGTGAGTGTTGAAATTATCAGCCTAGGGATCTCTGCCTTTTCAGAAATATAATGCTTCTCCATGAAAATTGTCTTGTAGTGCTCAAAGTGCCTAAAAATTACATCTGATACACTCAACAGCAATGCGCCGACCACCTCTGATTATCAGACCACACCACAAATGAGAGAAGACTTAGCCAGCTATCCTACCCAGAGTTTCTTCTGCCACACTCCTAGCCATCTGGAAACTACGTCATTGTGAGGCGAGCAGACATAAGCTTGACCGAAGGACCCGTGTAGGCTCCTTTTCGGGGGTCTAACCTGCGCTAGACTTTACCTGTGTTATTGAATTTCAAAAGTGTAGCATTTCTTTAAATAATGGGTTGGTTTTTATGAAGAAAAAAAGCAGACACTGTCATCCAGGAAACAAAAAGCCCAAACATCAATCGTAACCTCCCATTAACTCCCCCTATTTTGACTCAGAACTCAGTTAATTTTATTATCTCACAATATAGGTGCGCTCCAATGAATCGGTACAGAGTGATGATTTGCAGAGTGTGCTTGGCTTTCTGGCAAACCCCAAACGCTTCAATGTGGCCATCACTCGTCCCAAAGCCCTGCTCGTAATTGTTGGAAATCCGTATATTCTTATCAAGGTGAGTGACAGCACTTGATTTTTAGGTTTTATATAATGTGTTTTTATTTATATTAGAGTTTTTTAATAATTTTATTTCTTTTCAGGATCCATGCTTCAGTACTCTGCTGCAGTACTGTTTCATCAATGGGGCATATCTGGGCTGTGACCCACCTCCCTCCCTCAGAGACACTCAGATGTATGTAGACTGATCAGCCATTATATTGTCTTCCTTCTTAATGGATATTTGCACTCAGAGGCTGCTTTTCTAGGTAACCTTACACAATCTAATACGATCGTTTCACCATAAACTTTACTTTTATTATGTTTTTCTCTGACAGAGTTGCAGCAGAGCAAAGGACTGCATAAGAAGATGATGTAGTCATGGGTGATCTACCTCAGCTCTGTAAACCTGACTGTCGTTTTGTCCTCTATCTTTGTTTTTTTCCACTAAAATTTCCACGGGTTGTCTCTCTTTTGACTGTTTGCAAAGTCTGCTGTTCTTCTAATCAGTGTTAACTGAATTGTTTGTAATATTTCTGGGAAAGCCAAATGCAGTTCCATTCAGGGGGGTAGAAATAAAGATGACGCTTGTGTACTGCATCATCATCTGTGTTCTGTGATTATTAAGTTGATGTGCTTGACTGTGCATAAGATTTTTAATTTAAACAATTGCAGATTATGAGTAAATTATTGTGAATTGCGTCATAGAAATTCTGCTGTGTTCATTTGCCAAAGCTGCACAATAATGCTACTAAAATGATTTGAATGGCCTTGACCTGATTTTTAAGAGCAGCAGCATTTATACACTGCTGTAGTATCAACTCCAAGTTAAACACATGATTAGACACAAGTCAACATTTTAAATGTTATTATGTTGAATGTGTTACACTGGGTTAGCATACTAAGTTTATCTACAGATGTCTGTAGTTTCTGGGGGCAAGTTGTCTGCTCGTCTCGGCGTGGCAGCGTCTGCCCACAAGGCCCGGAGACTGGATGTGACAATTGAGTGCTACTGACAGTCTGCACAGGGACTGTCAGTCCTACTGGAGCCCAGCAGGATGGAGAAGGAGGGGGGGGGGTGGGGGAAGAGAAAAGATGCAAGTTGGGGGTTCAGTCTCTTAAGTTAATGAGTCTCTTATGTGCAAGGAGGAGACAGCTTTTATCTGAGTTCACTGTGTTGCAAGGCAGGCCAGCTCAGACACCCTGTCCCCCTCTGTTCCTTCCTAAACACGCCTCTGTCTTTGATGCAAGTCTCAGGTGTGTGGTCTGTTTTCTCACACTGCCAATGGAGAATACTGTTTGAGAAATGTCACAAACATAATTTAAGTTATGCTACTCTAAGGATTTTAGACGATAACTTCACCATCTACAAACATGTTTCATAGGATGTTTGCAGAGGGAGACTGTTAACTAAAGACTGAGTGATGTGTTGATGAAGATGAAGATGGTCGATGGCCATTACTCTAGCAACTGTCTCTTTGCTCATAGATTATTTAAAATAGCTCTTACAAATTAGTTTTAATCTATTATTAATAATTGTGGACCTAACCTAACATACCTGGTGAAACAACCTCTAAATTTCTCTTTAAATGATGGCATTTTATAGTCTTTCTACTCAGTTTGAGCAGGAAAGGGCCAACAAAGAATACGACATTACTCAAACTAGTGAATACATTCATTTAAGAAGAAAGAAGCTCATGGTTTGATCCTGTATGTAACAAGTTTTATTAGAGAGGTAAACTTTTGTGTCGTATGCATTTTAAAAAAGCAAAACTACATTGGCTTGATTGTCAATTGTCAAAAATCACATATTACCCCCTTTTTGTGCAGGTGCTGGTACAACTTGTGGCAACATTGAATCAGAAGACCTCAGTTGTAATATAAAAAATCCAAAGGGGCCTGGTTTGTATGGTGAAAAAATTTTGAATGAAATTTTGTTAAGCCCAAATAACTGTGTTTCATAGCCATTTAAACTAGAGCCAGATGAAGGAATGAAGCAATTCCAAAATACAATAAATAAGTTAGTTAAGGTTTTACCTGTAATAAGAAGTACAATTTTGGTTCAGTGTATGTGAAGGTACGCTACGCTGTCTATTTTGTTTGACAGACAGGTGCCCAGCCATTAAGCTCATACTCCTATCACCTCATTAACTGAGGCAGAGGCAGGCAACACATTACCAAGACAGACACAGTGTCTACAGGGCAGCTATTAGGCCCAACAACAGACCCCTGCTGGGCTCCTGGCAGGGGGAGCTTGTTAAATGTGTGGACCTATTGTTCTCCTAAATTGGTCTGTGACTCTAATTGCCCAGTTAGTCCCCTCTTACGGGCTGTACTCGTCTACCCGAACTGGAACCAGCCTCCACTCATCAGATCAGGCTGTAAAAGTTGGCTTAGCTGGGGCCGATGCTGGGCTCTGGCTGGCTGCAAGAGCGTAGCCCCTGCTGCAGACAGGGCTGGTATTCAGGAAAAGGAATGACAGTAGGGCCAACAAGAATGGGGTTTATTTTGGCATGTCTGACTCCACAATGACCATGACAGGCTGGGAGGGATAGAGACCTTGGATGCATGAGGGAAAGTCCTCAAAAGGCCCAGAGGCATCAGCCCTAGATACACATCTAAATCTGCAGACAGACGACATCCAAACAAATGAGACGATGCTCTAATGTAGTTCCATTGTTAAATTAAGAGGCTTAAATACATGAGACGGAGAGAACAAGACAAATTTGCACTTCTGTCTTCGACCCTGGTCTACATCTGGGGACGAGATCTCAGGTGTCTCGAAAGGGATGTTTGCATGTTATAACTGTGTGTATGTGTCTGCATGACAGCAGATGTTGCATGTTGCTCTGGCAAGTGATTATGACACAACAGACCTTTGTGTGGAGTGCAATGTGCAGTGGTGTAGGAGCTATAAGTTCTTTGCTTCTGATTCATCAAACAGTTAAACCAATTGCATTTTGCATGTGGCTCTGAGTTTGCATTATTGGGAGATCAAAGCAAGGTGAGCCAGAAGAGACGCTGCTTTGCTAATGAGAACTGGAGGCTCTGCCAATGAACCCTCCAATTAAGAAGAAGGGACACATGAAAGAGACTGGCAATATGGAGGAGACTGACTGTCTGTCTTCAAAAACCTCTGATTTATTTTGAAAGGAACTTTGTGTTTCTTAGTGAGACCTTTTTATATGATTTGCTTGGTTTTAAGTCACAGTGAAACAGAAGCAGTATAATTTTTCACTTATTGTGCTCAAAGCAGACATATTACAGAGTTGGTCAATATGACACTGGCTCACAACTGAGCCACCTCTGCAGACTGAAAAACAATTCCACTGTCAATGAACAGTGCCACCACTTAAGTCTTACAATTAGTTTTTTTCTACTTTCTGGATTTACAAAAGCAAATGAGGTGGAGTGACGAGGCTTCAGTCAGTGAAAGCTGGGATGTGATTGCCCATTGCCCCCCTCCCTCCTCCACCTCTCACACACCCTCCATCTGCTTATTACCCCCCTCTGTCTCCAGTCATCACAAAACAAGCCGTTGTCTCCAAACACATCGTCTCTGCGTCTTTGATAGGTAGTTGATAACAGACTCAAAGCCTGATGGGGCTGGCTGACCTTGCTGTGTATATAAAGGAAGCAGCAGCAGCAGCTACTAAGCCATTCCAGGACTGAAGAGACTTCTGACAACAAGCAACTTCACTTACAGCTCTTCTTTTTACCTTGTTAACTCTGGATTTTGTGAAACCTTAAGTATGGCTGCCCTCTTCACTGTTGCTCTCCTGGCTATGGCCTGCCCTTCAATGGCATTTGATTTTGGTCAGTCTACTCGTTGCGTCACTATTCCAAACCAGATGAAAGTCTGCAAAGATGTTGGATACTCTGAGATGCGGCTCCCTAACTTCCTGGGTCACAGCAACTTGGAAGGGGAGGTGGTGCCACGTTCAGAGGACTGGAGGCCCCTATTGCAGACAGGCTGCCACCCTCAAGCCCAGGCCTTTCTCTGCTCCCTCATTGCCCCCGTCTGTCTTGACACGTAAGTAGATTATTCTTTTATCGTTCTTTTTTTGAACTATACTAAACACATCACAGATTTTGAAATATGTTGACAAAGATTTAAGCATTGTATGTATCCTTATTGCCTCAATTTTCAATTAATTCCCTAACATTTTGTGTTTATTTATCTACAGTTTCATCCAGCCATGCCGTAGTCTGTGTGAGGCAGTAAGGGACAGCTGTGCCCCAGTACTCGCCTGCCAGGGTCACCCATGGCCTGAGGCACTTGATTGTAACCGCTTTCCTGCTGAGGATGACATGTGCCTTTCTCCCCACACAAAATTCAGCCAATTTGCCAAAGGTATGTATGGACCACAAACTAATAATTATAACTCTGTTTTACTTAACTGCCTTGACATCCTATTGCCTGACTACCAACTATACACTCTGTTGCTGTAATTTCAGTATAGCCCTACAGTTTTGTTAAATTATGTTTAATTTGTTATCGCAGACTTGCCCAAACCTGCCTGCCAAAACTGTCCCTCTGTGGAAGAGGCCCCTGCAATGAAAACAGTCCTGGATGCTTTTTGCCAGCATGACTTTGGTACGTTGAAGAACTCATTCACCACGCTGTGGTTTCATCTTCACCCTGCATAGGGATTTATTTGTTCTCACAATTTTGTGGAATTTTCCAAAGCATATAATTAATTTTTTTCCTCTTCTCCACAGCTGTGACTGCTAAACTTCATCGTCGTCGCATTCCCATGGGGGAGCCTGAATTTGAGGTAGAGGGCAGGGTTGAGTTTATCCATCAGGGACCTCTCTTGCCTTATGACACCCAGCACCTACTCCAGCAGTGGCTCCTCATCAACCTTCGATGTGCCAATGCCCTAGTGCGCCCTGGACGGTCGCAACTTTACGTGCTGACTGGTTCTGTGCAGCCTGATGGCACCCTCGCTCTCAGGCGCCTCTTCCCATGGCACAAAAAAGACGCAAACATTGCAGTAGCGACTCGAAAGTGGAAGCACCACAGATGTTGAATAAATTGATGCTAAATGCAAAATCTAATCTCTCTGACAGCACACAGTAATAGAATGCACTCAACTTGTAAATAGTATTAAATAATGTAAATTGACTGTAGATTCTATTTTCTATAAGAATATTGGTGTATTTATGACATCTTTTTCTATGTGTATGTAATGTGGAAAAAGATCCCAATAAAATGTTCTGCAAAACAATGCTATTGTCTTTGTGAGTTTAAGCAACAAATCCGTTTTTATTCGCCTCACTAGTGAGTATTTTATAGTCCTGTAGCATCAGTGAAATACTTTATCAAGAAAAAGGCCAGAGTCTTGAGAGGTTCCTCTAATTCTGTTCCTGTCTTAGCTCATAAATCATTTCTCCACCAGGTGGCACACTCCTGAAGAAACAGGACTGACTCACTATTCTAAAGCCATTCTCCCTTTTCATTGCAAGTACTAACTAGAGATCAGAGACAGTGTTTGATGCATTACAAAATATATAACATATATGCATTCATTTTAATGATATTTTTTCCCAGGTACTTGACACTTGTATTTTGTGACTTGCATTTACAAATAGGTCATTCCACTATGTGGCAAGCAGCTGAGTATCACTAAAACTGCAGAGTGACTCATGACTGTACTCACTGTAGATGGCCTGTGGTCTTGGCCATACTTTGTGGCGCTAATGAGAAGATAAATCACCCACTTTACATATAAATAGCCTTTTTCACAACCAGGCTGAATAGTTCTAGCTTGGGCTTTTTGAACAATGGGCTTGTTCTATACTATTTAAACTACTCATTTTTATGTTGCAGTTATTAGTACATGTTTAAATACTCAATGCCTTAAAGTCACTTGAGGGTTGTTAGTTGCCAGTTAGGCTATAAATATCTCAAATGTATGAGTTTGTAACAGTTTTATTTTCCACCCTTTCACTACTGCTAAAAAGAGACACAGGAGAACAGAAGCATATTGAGACCAAATAAAAAGTTTTTACTTATTTCATTTTTTTTTTTCTTTTTCTTTCTTTTTTTTTTTTTTTTAACTTTATATTAAGAAATGTTCAAAGCCTGTCTCCGGTGCATAGTAATACCTTTTCCGCCTGGATTAGCATTGTCTGTTCTCAGCAGATTAGTTAACCAAGCGAAGAATATGACGTGCAAAGAGAAAGTGACGTTTTTGTCCTTTATAAAGCAATTTGTTTAATCAGCAACATCGTCACTGTATGAGTTAATGTCTACAAGCTCTGGGGGAAAAGACTTACTGCTCATCTGGTCCGCCACAAAGAAAGGAACAATGAAAATGAGTAAGATTACAAAAGAAATACAAGTTTTTATTTAAATGTTTTTCTGTATATGTATATGTATTTTTAGTGACGAGAAGTATTATTTCCCCTCAGATTTTCTTGCTGTTCTTACATTTGTGTACCTGGAACTTTCTGCGAGGGTTATCACTGCTCCAATCTGTGTCTATGGACAGGCTGAATGCCATGTTCCTACCTTGGCAGATCTCTTTGACAGAGTCATCCAGCAGTCTTCGAGGATGCATGGCATCTCCAGTGATCTGCACTCTGAAGTGGTGAGTTCCTTTATTTCAGCTCTGACATTGACCATCCATCACCATCCATCAAACCTTCCACCACCATTCATCTATCATCAATCACCCTTGTTTAAGTTGGCTATTTTCAAGTCCTGATAACAGTGTGTGGGATATGTGTGTCCACGTTTGCAGGAGCAATATTTATTTCCCAGGAAGAACCACGTAGGAAAACGGATATGCCACACATATGGCATACAAACACCAGACGATAAGCAGAATGCACAAAGGCTCGGGGTGAGCATGTTATTAAGCTACATATGGTCATGGTTACTCATGCACATAAGTGACTTGTGAGAGATAATTTGAAGATGCATTTTACCAGCAGTTATTATTATTTCATGTATAGCGTGAACAACTGACAGAGGTGATTCTGAATCTGCTGGGGGCTTGGGATGACCCCCTGTCTCAATTTCACCGAAGCATGTCTCAGGATCACAATCAAGACTTCAACCACGACAGCTCCAACAAGGCACTGGAGATCAGTGATATGGTGCATGAGCTCAGGGAAGGAGTTTCAATAATGACCGAGAAGGTGAGGACCAACGAATGTGTATAGTTATAAAGGCCAATAATTTTTAACAAGCCGTAAAACGATTAATACCACCAATGTAGCTGATGCAAAAAAAGAAAAAGAAGAAAAAAGTCAGCTAATGTTTTGTTGTGGTGAAAGTTTGTAGAGTCTGACCTTATCCATTTTGATCAGATGTTTAGTGAGTTTTGGGTGCTAATTTTGGACCCTGTGTCTGCCAAGGCTAAGTATGACACATACATTTACTAAAATGTGTCTTCATGCATTTCTTAAAAGAATTAATAACCTTCAATGTGTATTCTGTCTTCCTCAGATGAAGCTTTTGGGAATACTTGGTAACATTGTTGGTTACATCACTCCTGAGAGTTCACTCCCATCTTCTCCCTTATCCTTCTATGAACAAGGAGAACTCCACTCAATGGACCATCATGACCTACTCTACTGTCTCCGCAGAGACTCCAACAAAATCAAAAATTACCTTCGTATCCTTAAATGCACCACCCTTCCTGGACTGGACTGTTAATAGTGTTAGCTGTACACTCTTGTGTAGTATCTTCAAATTTTGACCTACTAGATAAGAGTTGTCAAATATGTTTTAAATTAGACGTCATTTTCTTCCTGTACTGTAACGTGTGCATGTATTTTAGATAATTGTGAGTGTCACTTGCAATTTTACTATCATAGATTACTGAACAATGCCACCACTGAACATGGAAAAAGGAAAAAACAAATAAAAGGACGTATGTTATGAACTAAACCCTTCTTATATCTTTTTGCAATTATTTTCTTGTTAATGGAAATCACACATTTATGGAAATGGTAGATGGTGCAAAAGTGTTGCCCAAAACAGTAGAATAAGCAATGTGGAACTGGATTTATTTACAGTAGATCCAAACATTCATGATGGTGAAAAAAATATTTACAAAATGTACTACGTGAAATTTGACTTCACTTCTGGGTTAAGAGCTGAGTAATAAAGCCACAGAGCTCAATAAGTCTTGATATGTAAATGCTTTATATGAAGTGACTCATTTGTGCATTTAAGTGATTGCAATTACAATCGAAGAGTGATCATCTTTCCTGGAAAGACTTCTCAGTGTAAATGCCAAGAAATTGCTTACTGAAGCCAGTGAAACGCAGTAAGATGATTGACCCAGCAGTTGGACCTAATTACATTTCTGATGCAACAAGACAGTTACATGCAGTGACAAGTTAATATTATCAGTGTTAGTCTTCACAGACAATGTATTCCATTCACACATTTCTAACACTCTCTCAGTACTGTAGCCCTTTCACAGGTTTTTGTGGAATGGAGAAAGTCACTGGTTTACTTTCCACTCACTACAGGTTTTTATGTGTCTCTGACACTCTTCTGTGACGTTGATCTGTCACTCTTTGAGTCAGAGTGATTCTGTGATGGTTCCTCCTCTTCCTGGGCAAGACCTCGGGCCATGAGCTCATCCATTGGGGAGCGAGTGTGATGTACCTCCTTCTCTTTACAGTTCCTCCACTTCATCCGGCGGTTCTGAAACCAGATCTTCACCTAAAGCAGCAAGAGAGTGGAGGGGCATTAAACTCAGCTTTTGTCACATCTGACCCGTAAAATGAAATATGGCTCAGGATAGACACAGATGTTCTGCATGTCTTTTAGGATCAGAGATTATTGAGGCAAAAATTAGTTAATTCCTTTTTAAATACCTGCGACTCTTTGAGACTGAGATCAGCTGCCAGTTTGTTGCGGTCCGTCTTGCTGATGTATTTCTGTCTCCGAAAAGTTCTCTCCAGTTCTTTCCGTTGTTCTTCAGAGAACACAGCCCTCCTGAGGATCCCTCTGCGGGTTTTAGGACTTATTTCCGCAGACCACATTCGAATACTTGCTGCCTCTGAGACGCATAAAGAAAAAAAAAACATATTAATATTAATGTCAGTGTGTTGATTTAAACCACTCTATGTTAAGATCAGTGATGCACTGACTAGTAGCTGTCATTCGTCAATTGTCAAAATTGAGTTTAACTTCATATAAAACAAGGGTACAAGTGGCAGCCAGGGACAAAAGGTGGTTGTGTGTAGTAAACTGAGATGAAACCTGGCTTCATTTCCCCAAGTGTTCCATGATATAGACCATTTATATTTAAATGCAAAAAAATGTATTCCGTCTGCAATCAATATGTACACTTTACCAACCATGGCACATTTCCTACCTTTTTAAGCCCAGATCATGCCTGGTTTTGTCACACTCACTTTATCACTCACATTTGATTTCTCTTTTTCTATTTGTCCAATTTAACAAACTGGGGGTGACTAAAGAGAATAGAAAGCCACTTCAACTGAGAGAAAAAGGATTTGGTGAACTGTGAGGAGCAATCCCACGCTACTTCACTCACAGGTGCACGCACAACAAAAGTCAAGTGGAACAATTTATCCGATCTATTCAATGTTGCCTTTTTAATCTGTACGACAAATCTGCACATAGACCACCTCTAGGGAGCACATAACAGGTTTGGACATGCTTCTCACTTCTCTATTGGGACTCAATGGCTTTCACTTAAATAGCTGATTACCAGGTCATTCCTGGGCAACGTGTGTGTCTACCCCAGTGGGTCAACTATAGAGCCCTGTGGGACGCCAACAATAGAGTCGTTCAATGGAAATGCCATTACTCGATGGCTCAGTGGCCCAACACTAAATCTTTTCACTTGCAGGTATGAACCCAGTTTGTATGTGAAGATGAGCTCGAATAAGTCTATAAAAGTCACTTTCATTGAATGCTTTATGTCCTAGTCAAGAAGTTTCCAATGGGCAGGAATGAGAGTTGAAGGACAGGAGAAAGAAGGGGGGTTGGCGGACCAAGCTCTTTAGCCAAACAATGGTCGGGGGATGTTCCTGGTCCAGCCCTCTTCTGTAGAGAAATGGACGAGTTTTTTGTGCTTAGCGGAGTTCATTGCTGCAGTGAAAAATTGCAGTGAGGTCGCGTGTGGATGGTGGAGTGAAAGTGCCAATTGGTCACGGCCAGACTTGGCATTGTTGTGTTGCTGGGCACTGTGGGAAAGTGTCAGCCCACTAAGAAGACTCCAGGGACATGTGGGATGAGGGCTTTCTGATTTGTGCTATTTTCCACAACATTTGACAGGCGTCATAGGTTGTGGAAACTAATAACTTCCAATTGCTGTGGGATAGTGCCAAAATAAGACAGCTGCTCATCTTAATTAATACAACAGGAGTGCAATATTACACTAATTCTCTCTGCAGATTTAATGAATTGAAACACTCAAAGCCCATTTCAGCAAAATCTTAAAACATTTCAGGTTCAATTACTGGTTTTCTGGATGTTTTTGAAATTTAATGCAGCCTGAAAATTAAACTTGGAGCTTTTGGGATTCTCAACCAAACTTATTACTTGGGTGAGGGAGTACTTAGCTTTGAAACAGTCTGTCTTATTCTGCAGTAAGAATTCACACCTGGTAATTATAATCTTAATATGACAGAAGACAAGATGTTTATTAGCTCTGCATATTTGCGCTAGTAAAAGTGGCTATTTGCAAGTACAAAATAGGGGGCCCCTGGGACTCTTAAAAGCCTTGCAACCCACCCCTCTTCCCCATCCTAAACAGCCGTGAATGGTTATGAATAGAGCCGTGCAGAGTTGAGCGGAGAATTAGCTCTTTGGCATTGCATCAGTAATTAGCTGTGGAAAGCATGGGAGACCCTGCTGCTAATGCTTAGAGAGTAGCTGAGGCATTGCTGATGAGGCATAAAACACTCACTGGAGAAGACAGGAGGGGGGCTGGACCCACCGCAGCATGCCAGCAGATACTGCGGGCTCCGCAGGAAAACACTGCTCAGTACACCTGCAAAGACAGATAGGAGCAGTCAGATATGGCCGTGTAGAAACCAGGTGAGACAGGTATGGTCCACAAGGGTCCATATCTGGATCACTGCACACCTCTGAATGCATTTAGAGTCCTGCCTTGTCTAATATCTGTTATCTACGTGTTTACAGCAGCGCTAAGCTTGAAGTGATGCAAACAGATGTGTTTCTATTTGATATTTAGAGTTCTAGAAAAGTTCCACTAATTATTTGAAAGCAGCACAACCTAGAAGACAGAATCAATTTACTAATTTATTTGATAAGAATTGCTGAAATAATAATTAGGCTCTAATAATGAATGGACACACTTTAAAATGTCATATCAGTGTAAAGATTTCATAATTTCATAGTTTATAATAAATAGTTTATATAAGATATATAATAATAATAATTATAATCTTCATAACCTTTTTTTATATTGAAACTAAAACTAAGAAGGCTATTATTATTTTTTTTAATTGTTATTGTGATATTTGTTACATATTCTCTTTTTATAAATATTAATACATATTGGATATATTTTTATGTAACATACCATTGTATGTAGTAAAATTGCAATAGTTATGATTTATGTTATCGTTTATGTTTATTTATTTATTATCATGTTTGACTTCCCCATCAGAAATAAATATTTCCCTGAGTTATTTAACATAATATTCAATTATAATAAATATAATATCGACTTAAATAGCCCTTTTTAGACTTAAAAAATACACTTTACATGCTAGGATAGAAATTGAAATTATTCTTCCTAATTTAAATTTTGTAATAGGCATTCATTTTTTTCTTTTCCTTGTAAAGGTATACAGAAACATCAGAAATGTGTTTATGTAGCAAAAACACTTCAGTTTTCCGGATTAAATTGTTATTGTTAAGTTTTGAAAAAAATGTGTGTGTCACTGAGTAACATCACACCACATCTATCTACATGCTCAAGCCTTATTTTACATACTTTAAACTTTTGAACTTTGGTTGATTTCCAGCTTAGAAACGAAAAAAAATGTGAAAATTTGCAAGTAAAACTTTATCCTTAAAATAAATATAGCTTCAGAGAGCAGAATAAAATACTCATGAGCCAAAAAGAAAATTGCTGTCATTAGGTCACACAGTGATACTCTTTAGCTGCACACATTTAAAATCCTTTACATAATATGATATATTAGATAATGTTTGCTTGAAAAAAAAAAATCTATTTACCTGAGTGTGGCAGAAGTGGAGCTCCTAAATCTTTCCCCTGCTGGGGACTGTGGGCCTGGCTTTGGTAGACTCCGTGCTCAGAGACCCAGGCTCTCCTCAGACGTTCACATGCCGCTCGTCTCAGGTGACCACCTGCCGTCCCTTCTGGATGGGCTGAAGGTGTCTGTGACTGCAGCAGATTGTCAATAAGAAAACTCTTTCCAGAGTTCCCGAAGCCTGGTAAAGCAGGAGGAGAGCCAGCCATATTCCTCCTGGTGCAGCTCTGAACTGAGACCATCCTGTTCACACAGTGACCCGTACACTTGAGTTCCCTCTTCAGCAGTCACAGCTCAGTGACACTAAATTCTCCTTTAATCCCCTCTCGAGTGACCAGGCCAACTTCATTAAACTCTGAGGAAAACAAAAGTTCTCTGCTCTTCCTCTTTCGGGCCTGCACTTTGCTACAGGGCTGTGTCCTGATTGGCTGAGAGGCTCTAATGTGCTTCTCAATTCAGATAAGGCTGGAGCCTTTCTGGAGTGGCAGAAGGTGGGTCTGGCTCATTCATTATGTCAACTAGCCTATTAAATGATAGACACCAGAGACAATGAACTGCTGGCCAAAGTTTAACATGCACCAAACAGTCTTCTCCAGTAGTAAATAGTTTTCTCTTTTCTCCAGCTTTCCATTGTGCCGCATTGAAACCCCTGAGCGGTTCATTTGCAATGTGCTTTTTTTCAGATGCATTCCAAAAAACATTGCGCTGTGAGAGTTTTCTTAATTGCAAAATGATTTTTAAAAAAAAAAACAACAAAAAACAGGCCATGTTAGGGTGAATGGGTTTTGGGTTGGCAAACTTATGTTTTCAATTTTTAAGAAAAAATTCTATCTGATGCTGATGAAAGGAAAAAAAGTGGATTTTTTCTCATCAAAAAATGTCACAAAATGACTGAAGTATCTCTAAATTAAGGCTTAATTTTCTTAATTAATTTGTAGTTATTATACTATTTATATTATACTATTTATATGTATGTGTATATATATATATATATACAATAACCCTTCACATAGACCAGTAGACAGTTTGACATTTAGTCTCTGAAAATTATATCATAGTTCAGTAACTTTACATAATAATTGTAAATGGAAAAATACCATGTAATTCCCATACATTGACAAGATCTGATAATGGGTTAGAGAGAGACAGCTTGCCTTCCTGTTACTTGTTCAGTTTTTATGCTACTTAATCTGTCAGATAGTAAAAACATTTATTTCACACTTTTAAAGGGATTTAGTTCCTGGAAGGATTCTGTCTAGATCAGCATTGAGAGATCCATGTAGCTCCACAGGAATAAGACTCAACCGCTTAAATATTCATCAGTGCCAGCGTTGCCGGGGCATATGCTGCATATTTGAGGGTAGCGACTTTAAAAAAACACAAAAACAAATGGACACACAAACACACACACATGCATGTAGTGATGTTTTGGTACAAACATGTCCAATAAGAGGCTTGTGTAACCTTTCACACTGCAACTAATGATCCTCAGTATTATAATAGAAAGTCCAACAAGAGGGGCGACAGACCCGGAGTTCAGGCACAGTAAACAGGCATATCCACACTGGTCGGGGAGTGTGTGTGGGGGGGTTGGTGGTGGCAGGGAGCTCCAGTCTGCGCGTGTAGATACCTCATGCTGAGCATGGAAATTGGCCCAGACAGCTCAGCCTATTGTGTGATGGCCAGGGAGCCAAAGGTTGCTTGTAATCAAATTTGAGGTTTTATTCCTCAGACTGGTGGAGAAGGCATAGCGCTCTGTCACATGATGAGTGTTTGCAAGTCCGTGTGTGCACTGTCTACTTTTGTGTAGTAAGTGTGTGTGTTAACATGCTCAACATAGACCAGTGGCTGTGATAGTCTCCCATGGCTTTTTGTTTGGTGGCGAGTCATTTGTTTAGTGAGAAAACAGGAGGGAAGCCCAGACGGCTCTCTGCGCTTTTATGAACTGTATTTGTTTACACTTTGATAGATCCTGATTGTAGTCAACATATGTTTTATGTGATAACACGGATGATATATTTTTTTAATTCTTAAAGCCACAGTTTAATTAGTATTTCAGCAACAAATAAGGATGTGTCACTTTTGTGTTTCAAGCACCTCAGAGTACCAAATGCTGCTCCTGGCATAATTTGTTCCCCTTAAAAACATATATTTCTGTGTGTTCATCGTCATTTCAGGCAGAACCAATCTCACACGACTTCTGTACACATTCTAAAAGGCATCGCTAAGAGCGTATCATCATTAAGATTCACCACTTCGTAATTAGCCAGATTCCAATAGAGCTCTCCAGGAGAGGGAGGTATAATTAGGCTATTCTTAAACAGTAGGTCTTGGAAACACCCTAAAGCAAGTTCATGTGAATTTATTTGATGTCCATTTCTTTTTAGAAATGGAGGGAAAAAAACAGGGGTCCCTTCATTCAGAATCCCCACAATGGCCCTGTTGAAAGCTAGCACTCTGCAGACCGGCTGAGATCCCTTTTCTCTCTTTTTTAACCCCACTAAAGCTCTTAAAAAGATACTGGCCCATTGCACACGCAATTGATATTCCACCACTCGAACTTAATATCGTGAATGGAGGGCCAAGCTCTATGAATCAGGAAGACAATGCGCTTAGCTTAGCAGCAAACTGGCACTTTGTGTGTGCTGTCTGTGCCTCAGAGGAGGAAGTTTCTAATGTGAGCCTCACAATTGTGTGTCTATAGAGTTCTAATGAGCTTCTGTATGCTGAGTGAATGGCTGCCGGCCATTCACCATGAGGGCCCAATGAGCCAGCTCACTGCACACATTCACAATAGCATCCAGGGGGAATGGGAGTGGCTGTGTTGAGCAACTGCACTGCGTGGACAGTCTATAAAAGATCAACGTACGTATAACCATGCTACGATCAAGACTTTGTCCATAAGAAGCTGGTTACGTTTATAACATGCCTACATTAACTCAGATTCAGTCCTCTCCCCATGCTGATCTGGTGTTTTTCTCAACATTTCCATAATGCTATACCAAGTGTATAGATGTTAAATAAGAACTGGTTCTTTTGGCATTTGTGGAGAAATGACAAAACAATGACGTAAGCCTGCCCACTCACACTTGGGGGGTAGCGCAATAGTAGAGTGAAGAAAAAAAACAACTAAGCAGTAGTACATTAGCATACAGCCTTTGCTGCAAGTAAAGTCAAGCCTATTAGTGATAGAGTTTTGAAATTTAATTTAATGGCTTTTATATTATTTTTAGTGTCTTTTTGTGCAGGAAAATGCTCAATGACCTTCAGAAACAAAATTTGAAAACATCTCCTGCCTCTGACATTTTTTTTAAATTTGAAGACATAAAATAAATGTTATTTAATAATTAATAATAAATTAAAGCTTGTAGCTAAACCCTGTGAAACATTTATATCTCACAGTCAATAAAAGCTGAACAACATTATTGCTCTAGTGTCATTAAGGAAACTGCCTGCAAGCAAAGCTAATACAAAACCCCTCTTACCCATCTATGAAAAGGCCACAAAATCCAACATATTATGTGTATCATATTTTTTTCTCTGCATTGGCACACTTCAAATATAATATCCCTGTATGCCAGGATGATATTGCTCAATAAGTCAAAAGCTTTACCGTCATGGTAAAGATGAAGTCGTTCTTCACCAACCCTGGTCTGAGGGAGGTCCTGGAGCACATGTCTAGGTATTTTTATTCTCTCATTCCCTGGCTTGTCCCTGCAGTTACTCAGTGTTGCCCATATCTCAGGTCATCTATTATTTAGGTCTGGGATGGTCCAAGGGTGACACTGTCTGTTGTACCTCAGTACTGCTACACTCAGATCTCAGCAGTGCAATTCACTGCCCTGCACACAAGATGGCACTGAGAGAGTGAGGAGCATTTAGTCAATTTCTCCCAAATAAAAAAAGGAAATAGCAGTCTTATATTTTCATGCTATATGTATTTTTTCCCCAAAAATGTATTTAAATCTTGTATCTTTGAATTTAACTTTAACTTGATGTTCTTGTTGTTGTGCTGTGGCAACAACAAATTCACCTGGTAGTCATTTTTGTCAATGCGTTAACAAATTGCTGCATTTAATCAGACACACCAGTCGCAGGCCTCTGGCATTGTGCATGGTTATACCTGACTGGGACATTTACTTGAACACAGCCATCCTTAATGCACTTGTGCTATACCTGCTATAACAAGACAAAATGTCTGCCATGGTGGCTGTGCAATGACATCACCCATGCTTTAGCGTGATGTCGTCAGTTGTTGACTCAGTTATCAGCTAACTTTTCGTTCTATGTAAATGTTTAATACAAAATGAGTGTGAATGATTATTATTGAGCTGGCAGATGAATCTTAAGAGGGAACAGATTTTAATATGACTCATGAATGTCTGATTTGAAAGACAGGCAAGGTCAATATAAGATGGAATTATGGAACAAATGAATCCCAGGAGAGCCCTGTGGGAACAATAAGGCCAGTTTTTCTACACTCCATTCGAGTTCTGGCACAGCTACTGCAAAGCGATTCCATTTAGTCTAAGGCATTAGTGTGTCTATATGGTGCAGTCATGGCCAAAGTGAATAAGCCTCTGAGAGCTTTGTAATGCATCACCCATCTGGATCTTTTAGAGAAAGGACTTCCACTCTTTCACTGCCCTTATCCCGAGAGATTCACTATATGTGTGTCTGAGTCTGACTGCCAGTGTGTGCACAGCAGGAGAGTAGGTGTGTGTTCGTACAATGTGCGTTTATTACTTTTCATTCTTGGCTGGGCACATGCTTTAATGACTCTTATTTTCCTGATGGCACTTTAGGAAATGACAACTTGTGGGCAATACAAAGTAATTACATTTCCTGTGTCTGTACCCAGAAGAAATCTATTATTATTAATAATGAATAGAGTGTTGGAGGCCCTCTCACGCGGCAGATGTGACATGCTGCCACTGCAGAGCAATTGCCTGCCTTTGTTTTATTGACAACAGCCACCTATTAGCTGCACACTGTGGGCCTATGAACAAGCAGTGCGAATTGGAGGTAGAAAAGGGCCTATTAGTCAAAATACCCATTTTGCATGAATTATAAAACACATGCTATTGGCATGAATGAAAACTGAACTGATGGAGAGGAAAGGACAGGAAGATTTATATGGCAAACAGTTTGGTGTTAATATGCAGTCTTTGGGAAAGAGCTAAGCACCACATAGGATCTCTGTCCCTGTAATCCTATCTGCTGGCCTCCACTTCAACATGCCATCATAGCCAAAAAAAGACTTTCCCAGCAATGCGAGGGATTGGCTAGGGTTTGTTGTGGACTTGGGATCGCCTCTGAACAGGCCGTTACAAAAAGACTTCGATTCATGTCCATCTGGCAGGAAATTTATTAGCATTCAGGGAACATGTAACTGTTTATCTCCCTCATTTTCGCTCTGTCTTTAAAAAAAAAAAATCATCACTAGCATGGCATGGCCGCTGATAAAACGGTTATGTTTCAAAATGGTAATTGGTCCCATGGATGAAGAAGATGTAAGACGCATAAACAAACATTCAAAGCAGAAAGCATCTGTGCTCTATAAAAAGGCATTAACAAGGCTGAGTCACACAGACAGCCAGGCACTCTATTTTAATTTATTTTCCTGCCACCTGCTGAAAAGCCAAACTACAACTTTACTGGGTGACTTAACTAATTGAAAGAACGCAAATGTATGCTTTCTGGAGGTCATAACTGGGATCACAGGATGACTTTAGGCATTTATGGCACACTGGTAACCTTAAAGCTTTGAGGCAGATAAGACAGATGGCCTGAAAGATGAGTGAAAGAGGGCATCTACGTCAAACTGGAACAACCATTCCTGAACAAAGGGGGCTTTCTTGACATTCATTCCCAGGCAGTTTTACAGCAAATTACACTGTAATAAATTTTAATTATTATAATTGCCATTTGACTTTGAGAACTTCTGTGACCTCATGTAATAATGTGAACCCACCAAAGAGGTTTAAATGCTCGGGGACTCCACCTGTCAGAAAAACAGATGAAGCCTCTTGGATGAAAGCTGGAACGTTGTCAAGACTAGCAGGCAGCAGATCCAGATGCTTTAGGACCATTTCACAGCTCTTGCTTTTATAATGGCCACATAGTATCACAACTATTGGAAGTACGACGGAGAGAAGATCAACTATATTAATAATGCTAACATTATTGATCTTTTTACCCTTTTAACCTATTGAGCTCAGTTTCATTGTAAAAAAAATAAAATAAAAAAATGAGAGAGATGAAATATTGCAGCAACCTCTCACCCAAGGATAACTGTGCGTTCTCTCCCAATTAAAGATCTTTTTGTTCAGGCTCTCCTCTAGCGACTGCACAAGGCGCTTCACACTTCTGCTCTACAAGACATGCCCAATAGCACACTTTGCAGAATATTTATGCACCCCAAGAAGGAACATCACAGCTCAGCTGTGGATGGCATTACTGTCAGGGGCATCCTTAAAACCCCATACTCCTGCAGCATAAAATAAGATTGAGCCCAGCACTGAATTGTAAAGTTCTGAAAATCCAAGGTCAGGACACTATTTAATTTTATTCATCACAGGCCTGAACACTATTCCCACTGACTCCAATACTGCCAATTTCCCCATGTAAAGATCAAATGTTTTCATTAAAAACGCATTTTATTATAGGGGTACTCTGCTGTTCACACTGCTTTTTAAATATCTAATATGGCAACTTGGTCAGTGGCTTTACATTTATGACACTCTACATATAAAACGATGCAAAGTCCATTTCGGTGGTAATTTGCGTTCAGATTAATATTTTTGATTTTTTTTTTGTAAATATACACTGAAGTTGTAATTTATGTTTCAAACTGCATCTCAACCTTTTTTTTTTGGAATGAGGGTTGTCCTTGGTGACAAATAATGATAATAATATTACAAGCAATTGGGAAAATTAATTAAGTTTTCTGACAATTTTTGTAATTTTAACAGGAGTGATTTAATTGTTGTATCGCAAGACTTCAAATCAGAAACCTATTAAATAACACTGTCAATATAGTCCCCAAAAGCTATTTTTGAGTGTTCAGCTGTAATAAACCTCTTTTTGCATGTCCAGCACAGGTGTAACTAATATGATTAATGATAGCTCTCTGCCTTTTAAGTTCCCCAGGTTCATTGAATGCAGCAATGTTTCAAATTACACCTGTGACTGTCCTGTTGCTGCCTTGTCCATCATAATAACGCTTATTTAGACTCAGGTGAGTGGGTACATATCTGTACATGCAGAGCAGCTCTCCAGGAGCATGGTTGGACGCCACCATTTTAATAGAGGTAGGTGTATTTGGTTAGAGTTCTCAGTCGCTCTATATACTAGCAATTATGTTAAAAACGTTATTTTTAAGCTCCCTTCTAACTTAACGTCCAAATTATGTTAATTTTTGGTTTCTTACGAACCACTTTTGTTTGTTTGTGTAGTTTTCATTGGTTTGATACAACATATGGTTGCCAGCCTCTTTTTTTTTTTTTATAAGCAACTTAATTTGTGTACATTTTTTATGCAAAGAACCTTTTTGAATTTCCGGCTATACGCTAGCACGCACGAGCTTAGCATTTCACTGGAATTCATGTCCCTATTTAGCCTTTGCTTATTTTATTTTACGGGATTCTACACCTATGTTTTCCCCCTCCGGAGATTGAGGGGCACTGTAGACATTTTCCTCTTGGCAACAGGCGTGGTTGCAAATCAATACAAGCAGCCCATTTTGAATTCAGAAACGTTTTCTCATCTCCGGCCACAAGGGGGCTTCATTGTCCCTCTTTCACCCTCCTCGCTCCTCGACAGGTTTCCCTCCCTTCCCCTCCTCTCTGTCCGCTCCTCCTTTCAGCGGCCGCAGCTCTCATTCACGCTGCTATAGGAGCGTCTGTTCAGCTGGTGAGGCAGCGGTAGCTCGCTTTGTGCATCCTCCGTTACCCACCTGTGCCGCGGATGGTGCTGATGGAGCAGCCCTTGCGTCACATGGAATAATTTTTCCCACTGTTACATTTTTCCCTCTTCTATCCGGATTTGCTTTTTTTTTTGCATCACTGGGCATCTAAAGTTGTGATGATGCCTCCGCTCAGCATTTGGGATTGGTAATAGCCTTCTGCGCGAGGGTGATACATCATTCGCATGTGATTGAACAAGACTGTCTCTCGGAAGTGGACAAAACATGGACTAATTTTTTTTAATATATACATTCACCATGGGATTATTACAGCTATTTGTGGTTCTCGGCATATTTTGCGCCTCCTCAGGTAGGACACAGGGCTGTCACTGATTGTACAGTAACCAGCTCTTGCAACATGTAGCCGATAAGATGAGATCCAGATAATTGCATGATGTGTTGTTGTGAATAATTTGCCACCCAGGCTTCGCAGAAATAATCAGACCTACTTGATCTAGCAGCTTGTACACAGTGCAGCAACCTCCCATCTCCTCCACTGAGGGATATTTTATACCATCACAGGTGCCCCTTGCCTGCTAATAACCATGACAATCTTGTTTTTGTGTTTGCACATTAGTTGTAGGTTTTGGGGTTGACCCTGCCCTGCGTATCAGCGTGTTTGATGAACTAACGCTTGGAGAAGGCTTTGATGGAGTTACTCAGGTCCAGGGCTTCCACAGCGAGTCTAGAGCTTTCCACTTCCAAGGTACAGTAAAACACACTGCTATTTTTGTTCATGGATGGGAGATAAAACGTGTCCTGATGATGTATTGTGCATGTGAAACAAAGCTGAGCACACTGCTTTTAGTGAAAATTGACATGTAGAAAACACTGCTGTCCTCTTGATATTTCATTTACAACTTGTTAGAGCAACTATACAGTCCATTAATCCAAAAATGAGCCCCTGCAGGGAGATGCCTCGTGTAAAAATGTCAGATTATGTGATAATACGTTGGTCCTTATGCTTGTATTTGATTCTTACTGTCGCCCATAACTGTGTAAGAGACACTCAGAAGCAGCAGCATGTGGTGGATTTGCAGTTCTCCTCTCTCCTCTTACGGGACTTAGCTTGGGGGGCCCTCAGACTGCCACCTGCCTTAACAATAGGCGATGTTAGGTCTTCATGAAAAAGTGGGGTGAGCAGGGCGAGCAGAGGGGGAGAGATGGGTGAATCACGCAAAGAATCATAGACAGACTTAGCATAATCAGATTAGGCAGGGACAAAACCCTGCGTTCACGGAGATGTATGATGCGAGCGAATGGGCCCCTCGCTAGAATTTACCCACTGGTGAGTTTCTGGAGTGTTAAAGCAGTTTCAACACTTACACTCTGTAACCAAAATATGAATGGGTTGAAGAGTGAGTCAGATGTCCATTCTGTCAGTTGTACGCCGGTGTGTAGGCTAAATCTGTTATCTATGGCATTTAGTAAATGGCACTGTGCAAAATGGAGTTGTCAAAGCTGCGGTCGTGCTTGACTTTTATACGCACTGTTTTGCCAGTGTTACATCTCTGTCATTTGATGTCAGACTCTCATTACAATCCAAATGAGACTGTTAACAGCCCCATCGCAAGGATGGAGATGTCTATCAAAACCCAGCCAAAAGTAGCAACAGAGGAAATTGCTTTTGGCTCCACAGATCAGTGGCAAAACCAAAGACATGGCAACATTCAAATCTTCACAAGGAGGATCTCAACATGGATCACTAAAGTGACAGTGTTGTTTTGGGACAGAGAAACACCACAATCATTTGTCGACACTTTTTGCCTCTTCCCTCCTCCTCCCTGATATCTTCTAATCTCCCTGCACAGCCGCTGAGACAGCAACACTTCTGCATGGAGCAGCAACTCCAGCATCTCTGTGAAGGCAGGCCATTTGATGTCCTCTATGTAGACAACACTTAGAAGCGCTACCCAGGCAGGTAGCAAGTGGGAGGGAGAGGGACTACAAGGAAGAATTTCAGAAAGAGGGAGAGAGAATGAGAGAAACAAAGGCAGTTAAAGAAAGAAGCTCCCACAGCTTTTGTCACGATATGAAAAACACGACTGGCACCTCTCCGTCATTACGCCCTTATTTTTCTGCATTACCTTTGCTAAGTACGTTCAGCTACCTGGGCGGAGAAAGAACCGTGTTATTTATGGCAGAGCTCGCCTCCATCCTTCATTTGGGATGTCTGTGTTAAGTCAATGATGTTGGGTGAGGGGGAGGCAGGGAGAGGCGTACCGGCAACCTGGGCCTCTGCTTGTTTGTGATCGGAAATAGACATGGAGAGGCACATATACTGTAGAGGTGCAGAAAGAACGAGGGAGATAGAAGAGAAAGAAGCTAGAGAATGAAAGGAGGGAAGAGAAACGGGGAGCAGAGCTGTCTGCCAGCTGTTTGATAGACTGTGCTGATTCCACATGTATGGATGCTTGGCTGGTTGGGACCAGCAGACAGGCCCACGGTGACATTCCGACGCTCATTAGATAGCAGGCAGAACACATCCACGGCTGTCCCCTCCACTGCCTGCCTGCCTGCCCGAAGGGAAGGCTGTTATCTCTGGGTGCTGGGTGGAGGCAGGAGGAGGGGTAGCTGCTGAAAGCTGAACGAAAAGAAACAGGGGGGAGTGTAATTCACAGTATAGCAATGTGTATATGTGCATGTGTGTGGGTAAGCAATTGTGGTGTTCACATTGCTGTTCACTATATCTCTGTATCTCTGTCTCCCACAGTATGTTTTTTTTTTTTTTTTTGGTGTGTCTGAGAAAGAGGAGAGCAGTGAGCGGGGGGGGGGGGGGGGGGGGGGGGTTTGGCGCACCCCTGCTGATGCTTTTGAAGGTAGCTGTCAGCACTACATTGCATGGCATTAGGAGAGGTGGACCTCAGGGACGGGCATAATAGGGAGGGAGAAAAGCCCCCAGGCTATGCTCCTCTTATGTCCTGATGCCCGTTGATACTCGGCCACACCACAGAATCATCACATCATTAGCACTTCCCCCACAGTTTTTAATATCTAGACATCCAGATATCTATCTGTCTCTGTATAAACAAGCACAGGGGCCACACCCAGAAGCACTCCCTCCCTTCCCCCAACACACATACACCAACAGTATCTCTCTGTCTGGCTACAAGGGTATGGACCGAACTCATTCAAAGTGTAAACAACACAGTTGCTAGAAGCATCCTTTCAGCTTCAGAGCAAGAATCCCCTATAATTGTATCTCTGTGTGTGTATGTGAAGAAAGTCACAAGCATGTTCTTGCTCAGACTGTTTGAATGCTGCCAGTGAGGTGTTTCTGTGTATGCTGTGGTGATTATGTCCCTGACTGCAGCGACACTGAAGTGTAACAGGATGGAAGAGGCTCATTTATAATACAGCAACACTGTGTGTGCGGGAGGGAGGAAAACAGCGCGGACTATGTGTGAATGTGAGTTTGTTATCCTGCTTTAATGTGTGTGTAACACGTTGAATAGAAATGACAGTTGTATTTTTCCAACCATAGGGGCTACACTTGCCAGCTGCTAGTAGTACCTATATGATACACTGGAGTATAAGGCTGTATGGAAGGATGTAATGCACTAGGTAGAGGGGCTGCCTAGTCCTGCAGAGCCCAGATTTAAGCGCCTATTACTGAAAGAGGCTTCTGTACTCTGCTACAAAACAGCACCCCTTTGAACCTGCACAGTACAATTCAGCAAACTCCTCACTGAAAGGAACGATGAGAAAGCAAAATGAGAAATTACCTACAGGAATCAATAGGGTAATTAACAGCGACAAAGAAGGCTAGTGTAACATCCATGCTAAACTTCTGCTCTTTATGCTGTGAGGTGCTTTGGATCAGAGCAGCTGCTGCCAAATAATTCACAGAGCACCTATGGCTGCCATGTTTAGTGTGTTTTGCCATTTGTCTCATTGTAGCTCCTGTTGCACAGTACAAAACGTAATTTAGAGAAATGTGCTAGTCTCATGCAAATAAATAAACACATACAGTGAATAAAAACTCAGCATATAAGGGGTAAAATGGGCACAAATTGCCTGTTTTTTTTTTTTTAAGGAATGGAGAGCAGCATAAAGGCCAGTAAAAATCTACAGTGTTTCTACCTTTTGTAAGTCCATTAATCAGTCAGTCTCTGTTTTCTAACTTTGTGCTGAGTAATTTGGATCAATGTTTGAGCACTGCTTGGATGATGATGGATGGAATTAGTGGCTGAGATAACTCATCATGTCATCTAGCCAGAAATGTGGCAAAAATTAGTTTGTTTGCCTGGATGTCCTGTTTACTTCACTGCTGAGCAGGACTGGAGCCCATGACTGCTGTAGAATCACTTGTCCCCTGATTGAATGCCAGTAAGTACCTACGCTAACCCTTATTTTAGCTGAGTTAAGGAATAGACATCTTCAAAGAGTACTCACAAGAAAGGCCAAAAAACGTTTGTTATCTGTGTAGTTCAGGGTGTAGATGAAAAAGTTGCTTGTTGAAACTGTTCCTCCTTTCCATAGTGGCTACAAAAAGATCCCGTCGATTACATTACAATCGCCTGGAACAACAAAAAATATAGTCCTTGCTCTGTAAAAAAATCTGCTCCCAAGTTCAGCTGAACTGAATATTTCTGCAGTCTGCGTCAAACAAATCAGTTGGGTTTTCCAGAGCTACATACTTTTACGAATGAAATTCCGTCTATGGTCCTCCACAGAGAGTCACTCCTTGCTGAGCTGCAGCAGAGGGATAGTAACATAAAGTGTGAATTTGGTTCTGAAAAGACGGTAACTTTTGAAAATACCCAACTGATTTGTGAAACTCAGACTGCAGAAGTTTTAGTTATAGCTGAACTTTAATATTTTTACTAAGAAGGAGGAATGTGGATTTTGTCCCCCATCTCGTACAATAAAATGAAAGTCTATACAAATTTCTGTGAACAAGAGGAGTCTATGTATATACATGCAGGTATTGTATAAGGATAGAGCTAAAACAAGTTTACCTCACAAGGTGGATGCAATGAGTGTTGAAGGCATGGATTTTTGGCAACACAATGTTCAAATTGGCCTTACAGTTTAATATTATGTAACCCACTATGAGAAAAAATCTTGTTGGTTTGTTTAAGGAAGTATTTTTAATAAAAAGAATTTTACAGTTTAGCAGATATTTTCAGTTGTATAAAGAGAATCCGATCAGTGGGATCATGTGGTGGATCTTTAGCAGAGATTACATTTTAATTGGGATGAAAAAAGCCAGGTGACAATTATCTGATTTAAGTCAGCTATTTTTTGCTTAGTCAACGCTGGTAATCCACTCATTTCTTATTATTCCACCTCCTTGCATATACAATGCAGTTTTTGCACTGTATTCTGTCACCCAAAAAGTTACCCAACATTCCAAACTGTTGACTGACATTATCCGCAACTCCCTGTGGTCAAAGCCTGCTTTGCTGGCGCTTTCTGAGGCGAGCCTGATCCTCTGCTCTACACAGGAGCACCAGTGACCATGGAGGGAGAGATATTTCTATCCCCCCAGGGCAGTTATACAGTTGGGTGGCTGGAAGGCTGTCATTAGCTCTGTGTATGTGTGAATGTCAGACAGGCGGTCACTGGGGAGGTGATCTAAGAATTGGGGAGAAATTGCTGGCCAAAGCAGTCCTGGAGGTGCCCTTGGCTCGGTTTAGTATTTGTTCCAGGAGAGTGGAGACACAGTGGGGGGAGATGGTCCAGCGAATGCAGATTGACTGTGCATGGTGGAATATTCAGGAGCTCTAAGAATCAGCTTTTGAGAGTCGGCGTTTGCGAGTGTGTGTATGCATCCATGTTTGTGTTAGCCAATGTTCCTGCATCTCTGTGGTTCGCCTCTTTCTTTGTATTGACTCAGTGTTTGTTTGGAGCTGTAGGCTAGCCAGAAATGTCTCCATTATAGTGTCTCTCTGTCCGTGTCTCCGTCTACACCTGTTTGTGTATGTGAATGTGTACTCTTGTGTGTGTTGACAGTAATGAAGGGTTTGGAGTTTGCTGCCGGTGGAGAGTTTATCATTACTCTAATCCCTCTGGAGAGATATTCTCTTGCCTAAACCTCCCACACATATCCTTCTCTGCACTCAGGCCGGCAGAAAAAATGTGTTGTTTGAAATATGCCCTGTCATTTTTCAAATGAAAAACATTATGCAATAAGGAAAATAGTATGCTCTTGGTTTATCCTGATATTGTGTTTCTTCCTCTGCTGATTGGATCATTGTGTTTATCCAGGCCCCTCTTGGCTGTGAGTACTCAGCACTGCTCATAGCTCACTTTCTCTTAACTGGTCGAGAGATGGTTGATTTGCAAAATGTTGTCGAGGAGTTGTTGCAAAGATGTAGGAGGTGTTATTTTCTTCTGGCAATCCACTAGAGACCAAAGAATGAAAGTCCTCATTATTCACATACAAAAGTGTCTATGATCTTCTTATCTAATATCAGTAGGGCTGTTTTTAGTCATAATTTCCTCTGGGAAACAATTAAATTAGAAGCCAAACATGTAATGAACATTAAAATATACTTCTGCCTGTCCTTCAGGGTGGTTTTTTTTTTTTTTTTTACTGAAAAAAGGGATAAATTCTGTCTCTTTCCAGTACAAAAACTTTTTGTTAATACAGGTAAAGTTAAAGGAGTGTGTGAGAAAGGGATTGTGTGAAAGCTGGGTGTATCTGGACTCTCAAGCTCTGCTTTAGGGCACCTGTTCTAAATGCTAAATGTGTGTGCAAGTGATTGGTGCAGCGCTGCCAATATGCGTCTATGGGAATGCAGTGATGGAGTGTGAGGGGATTACAGCTGTGTGGGTACTAGAGGTCAAACAAAATAAGACCACATTAGACAGTTTAAGATTAGAAATGAAGCTGAGGGATGTAGATCGTGGCCTGAGTGTAACCACTAAAGCACAATGTACCCAGGAGATAAGATTAGGATGTAGCCGAAAGCTACCCTTCCTAGGGATGCCACTGAGCCTGAGGCTTTTGGAGATCTCTAGTCAGCTGATAAAACTCTGTATGTCTCCAAAACCCTTTTTCTCACAATCACTGCTCCTCATAGCCAGTAAACAACTAGAATAGATGACAAGAGCCGTGTTATTGTGCTGGAAAAATGTGCTGATTGGAATTTTATGTGCTAGATCATCATTTTCAAGTTATTTTGTGTCAGTATCTCACATCAGAGTGGTAGTTAGGAGCAGGTGGCGGCCCCATCCAGGCGCCTGCCAATAGATAATCGACCAAAGGCCCCCTCAGCAGGGCCACATTGATTTGGCAGAAGGGAAGCTGGCCCTCTCATCACAGCACAAACTCATCCGCTGCTCTTTCATGTATGTTTTTCAGGAATGCAGAGATGCTCTCACTGTAGCTGTCTTAATCTTGGTTTGAGTGCCTGTATGAAAAGTATGATGATCTCTTGACAGCAAGCCCTACACAGACCAATCTCATCACTCCACCTAAATGAGAAGATGTCTCCACCCTCCAATTCCCCAAAGTCCAATTTGAAGCAACCCCATTCCCCTTGAAGTATTAAGACTGGTGATGAGAGTCATCCACTCATAGATCAAAGGCTCATGGCCGCCAAGCTGGGAGCAGCCCAGTGGTAGAGGTTCCTCAGTCCTTACCATCCCCCCCGCCTCATCAGCTTCCTCAGTATGGACTCCGCCCTGACACCTGCTCCCACTGCGCTAATTTTGCTCGTGATTGAGATGTCAGCCCTATACTCTCTGTTCAACACATGGCATGGACTGACCAGCGCATACAGTCACAGACATTGAAAATCCTGTTTTGCTTGAGCTCCTATTTGCTTCAAGAGTGGAAAATAACTGCACAGAGCATCTTTCTCCAAAAAAATAAAATAATAATCAAAGGGATCCAACTGTATCTTTAATTACAATTCAGTAATTTGGATGAAATCACCCCTCAAAACAAAAATAATTTCCTATCATTTCTGGGATTATTGTCAGCAGCGGTCATTTGGATTTGGTTATTAAGTGGAATCTGTTGATGGCAGCAGATTATTGCGAGGCAGAACTCCTGTTGCAGTCATTGGACCATCTGTCCCACCTCAGCCAATGACACTGGAGTGATACTGCAATGGCAATGCAAAATGCATGAAACTGTGCCCTGCACATCTCCTCTGGTGAGCATCAAATCCACTGAGGCTTTTTGTTTATAGAGACTGACTCAAATGACTCAAAATATGTCTCTGATGGGCCTAAAAGCCTTCACCAGGGAAAGGTTAATGCTAGCTCAGTAAGTCCAGAGTGAATATATAACATATAAGAGAAGTCTTAAAACATGCTGTCATTGTTTCCTATACAACCTGTGAGTACATTGTGAGTTTTAGTCGGCATCATTGCTGTTGTGTTAATTGGTTACTTACCCACCAGCTGGAAGTAATGTTAATACACTTAGGAAAAGCCGCCACGCTAGCTTCCTGGAGCGCTTAAGTGTGCCAGGGCATCTTGCATGCATCCCGTGGCTGGAAGTGAACTCTTTGATGTGATTGCTTCTGAGAAACGTCATCATTTATTGATGCTTCCATTAAAGTAGCATAGATGTCTATGTAGCATTGGAGAAGAGGAAGGGGGCTCGCTGGTGCAAACAGCAGCTCACAAGCGAACTACACAGAAAATGCCCTCCTAGCCACACCAGCACCATTAGCCTGTATCTTCTTCTCCCAAAATCCTTTGCTTGGTATCTCTTGCTCTACACCAAGCAAAGGGGAAAGTGTTTTATTTGTTGATCCAAATGTTGGATGATGACATGTTTGCTGATATAAGCAAACATGTTTGGTAAAGAGTCCCACCAGTCTATCACCGGCCTATCACAGACATGACATTATAGTGTTAATGTTTCCATACATGTGCTTAAAATTGATCATTTTGTTATACACAACTTTGAATGCTGAAAACAAAGCTGTTTTTTTAATGATTTTAGCTATTTAGCTATTTTTTTTTTCATTATTTATTTAAATGATCAGCAATTGAATGATACTGGCAGGACGGATGTTTATTTGCCTATGTATTTACTTTCTGTTTATTTATTTTTGTCAGTGTTCAGTTCTAGAACTGGTAAGCAATGGTGAATACACTAATTATAATTTATAATAATTTTAAATAGTTTTTTAAAAAGTTTTAAAGCGCAGTCTTTTGAGTAACTTTGCAACTCATATCAAAACAAAAGTGGTGTATAATCCACATAGAAAACATCTTTCTTTATTATGGCTCATAAAAAACAGTTTGCAGGTAAAAAAATATATATATATTCATATTGGTCAGGCTAGTTTGTTTTAATATTTTGTAGCATTACATTTTTATCTTATGATTTAAACATTTTTACCTCAAGCTTAGTTAGAGCTGAATGACCTGACCTGATCTTGAAAACCACTTAAGCTTCAAAGTGACTCACGAGTCGGCTAATACCTTAATCTGACAAACATTTTCATCATTATTTTAAACAGTGACTTTAACCTTTTATCCTAACAGATTGCAGATCAAAATGCACAGGCAATTGCAAAACTCAGAAATTATATTTTAGCACATTTATTGGACCAAGTGTTTGGCATAAGTGTGTGTTTTAGTGGGTTTAGTCTTGACTTTTCATTTATGAATTCTAATTCATCAAGAGTATGTATGAATCATCAAATATTTACAGCTAATGGCCTGGAAAATCCCAGCCGAATGGTCTCTAGTTCTGTACAGCAAATTTTCCTGTTTCCTTCTATCCCTAAAATGTCAGTACCATCTCCATCAGGAACTGGCTCCTTATGGTTTAAATGATGAAGATGAAAGTTGAAAAAACAAAGGCAATGAAATGATCTATATTCATCTAACTGTCAAACCAACCCGCACCAGTTGGTCAGGCTATCACCGTGCAGCGAGTATCTGTGTGTGAATGGGTGAACGAGGGGTAAATTGTAAGGTGCCTTGGATAAGAGCGCTATATAGATGCAGCCATTTACCATTTATCCATTTACATAATATCTGATATTTCTGTCCTCATTCTAGGGTCGGCCAGGGAAGTTATGGCTCCCGTCGAAGTCTCGGAGCAAATGGTCCAGAAGCTGAGAGGCAAGAATGAGTTTACTGTGCTGGCAACACTCAAACAAGATCACCTCAACTCTGGGGTCATCCTGTCCATTCATCACTCTGAGCACAGGTATGACCAACTTACATTTTTCATTTTAATATGATTAAAACATGTTTTTAATGCTAGAAAGGGGGTAATCCATGCCCTTCATTCAAATATTTACACATTTTTTATTTTGGTATACTCATAGTTGAGTGTGAAAATACGCTTTGAAATCATGTGTAATATCACTTTAATTTGAGATGCATATTTTAGTAGCGTGAGACAGAATCAGAGCTCCAAATGTCACATGCAGTGCAGCAAAGCTGTGTTAAACCCCACTGATAAACCATCATTAAAATTGTTTTCTAAATTTAGTACCTCTCCCTGTTTTGTCACATCAGCAGTTTGTAATATATTGATTGAAACCTGAATATTTGTATTTGATGAGCATTTAGATGTTTTACACGCCAGGCAAGTAAACAAAGCAAATCACCCTGTATGCAAACGCATTATTCACAGTCCATCAAGGATCCAAACATTGAGTCTGGAATCGTGGATGAAAAACTGATGAGACAGTAACTGCAGTTAGCATGCTAATGTTTTCCATTAGTTTGTGGTAGCTGAGCCGTTGGATGATCAGAACAGCAATCTGAATCCACATAATGCGTTGATTGAACAGTTTGTACATTAAAGTCAGTCCTGAGAAGAGAGCTCACAGGGATGTTAATGACTTTCCCTGCTGCTGATTAGCTTTCCCAGCCATTCATATGCAACAAAGCAGCACTGCATGGTTTCATTTGGAAACACGACAAAGACTAATTCATTGTCAGATGTGTTAGCTAGTCCGTTTATGGAACTGGGATGGATGTGCATGCATGGCTGGAGGAGAGTACATCTATTAGATTTGGTTTGCAGATAAATCAATCCCATTGCTTCACTTGCATGAGTGTCTATTTTTCTTTTGAATAATGTTTCCAGCAAATGACTCTAGTTTAAATAAATCTGTCTTTATAGGCAGAGGTGAAGAGTCTGTATCGGCAGTTCTTTCCATTAGTGTCACTATGCCAGGTGAATCTCAGTGGTGTGGAGAAGGGGATTCTGTTGGAATACTAATATGCCAATGTGAAGAGTTGAACCTCTACATCAGGGTTATTGTCGTGTGTTGCTGATGTTGCACTTAGCAGCAATATAGTGCCATTGTGCTTGACTAGTGATGTGATTAAACTCTAAATGGTGTTGCAAATCTGGAGAGATATGAGTGAACTGCTTGGAAATGAGTGACGCATATCTGTCGGCACTGTGCTGAGAGGAGCCCAGAGTTAGACACGTTAGTGATGAATGCAGGTTATGTGCGAGCAGAAAAAAGGATTCAGTTCCAGTAATGAAACATTGATGCAACTAGACATTTGGCTGTTATTAGAAGCAGTTTATGGACATTTTTTCCAAATATTTCTGCAGGTTCCTGGAGCTTGAGAGCAGTGGCCAGCGCAGTGAGGTGCGTCTTCACTACCGAACCAAAGGCCAGCAGCCTCACACCGAGGTGTTCCCCTACAGCCTGGCTGACGACCAGTGGCACAAGGTCTCTGTGGCTGTCAGCGCCTCTCACGTCATACTACATGTCGACTGTAACCGGTGAGATGCTGCTGATTAATAAGCATTTTGTTGATTTAATTCCTCATGGCTATCCTTTATTTACACTCCAGCACTGATGTGGAGCCGACCCACATTTACAATGACATCAATTCAATTACAGCGATAAGAGCAAGAAAACAACAAAGGAAAAAAAGGGAAGTGCGAAAAACGCTATTCAATTTGTCTGAAGAGAAAGAATTAATTTAATTAAGAGGTCAAATAAAAACACATATGTAAAAATAAAATTTCGAATGTAACAATAAAATATGAGTTAAAAACTCATTTAAAGTGAAAAAGGAGTGTTTCCAAAACTAATTAAAAAAATGATGGCTACACCATTGACATAACAGATTTGTATCAGGCCTTATACCAAGCTCATTAAGCAAATCTGGAATCAGTCATGATGTTATTGATCCACACTAAATTGTTTTTTTTTTGTCAATATCAATATGAAATTCAGTGTCTCATTCAGATTTATTAAATCACGGAAAGCCACAAACTCTGTTTTGTGGCACCGCATTTCCTTACATTTACATAAAGATCATCATAGTGAATTCTTTGCTGTGAGTTATACAGGTTTTTAATCTGATTTAAAACCTTTCAAACTGGTCACATTGTTTTCAGGAAAGGAAATCTTAAATTGGTGCATCCTTTCTCTATATGATCATCTGTAGCTGTAACATTGCATCTCTTTGTTTTCCAAGTTTCCATACCTATTTTTGGGAGGAAATAACATACCGCAAGGTTGGGAAAAAAAAGTTATTTCCTTTTATTCAGTTTCATTTCCTGTTGTCATTACATTTACACATATCATAAATTATATTATAAATATCCAAGAAAGTGGTGGATGGAAATGTTTTAACAGGAAACACTTCAGTCCAGAAAGTCGCCCCCTTCAGCCGTCTATATGAATGGGTTCAATGCAGGTCGAACACACCTGGAGTTGACCCGCTGTATATGTGCATCTTCTATGTGAAAGGGGGCTTACTGTTTGTGCGAAGATCCTTCCTGGCACAATAAAAGCAGCAGAAGGCAACACTGTATGTATCAAGGAAAGCATGTGGCTATCCCTACCCTCCTCAGGGAAGAGTTAAAAGAAGGATTTAACAGGGCAGGACCGACAGTGCAACAGATAATGTGGTTCTAAACTGATGTAAAAAGGTGGTAAATCAAAAATGTATATCATAAAAATCACAACAGAAACATTTCTGTATGTGTTTTGCAGGATCTATGAGCGGGTTGTTGAAGTGCCATATATGGATATACCTGAGGATGCTTCCTTCTGGCTTGGGCAGAGAAACGCTGCTCACGGCTTCTTCAAGGTTGGTGCTGGTGTATAAACGTTGAATGTTGATGCCTGTCCTGATCTGTGATAAATGACTCAGAATAGCAACCCCCCCCCC
>JAOWBC010000049.1:6921712-6939693 GCA_028566105.1 Hypoplectrus providencianus | reverse complement strand
CAAGGAATGAAATGGCCCAGGTTACCATGGTGACAGAGTATCCATGTGCATGTGTGTGTGTGTGTGTGTGTGTGTGTGTGTGTGTGTGTGTGTGTTGTGTGTTTCGGCCACAGGACGAAAGGCTATCAATTGGGTGTTATGAATCAAATTGAATCTGTATCTTCTGTTTATGCTTATCAGAAGAGATAAAAATTCCATCTCCCTGCTAAAACTCCCACATCATTGGGTCACTCAACTTCCTGTTGGTGTCCGGTTATGAGATGATTCATCCGGGTGACAACCAAGAAGACTTATTATCTATCCGCAAACTTCTCAGTCTCTCAGGCCCCAGATTGAAAAATATATTTGCACTCACTCTCAAATTTACTGCTGTTTGACTGTGTTCAGTTTTACGATTGCAACTGTTACCGAGGCTCTCATAAACAGGGTTGTTGGTTTTGTGTTTGCATGTCCTGAGAACGCTTTGGTTGCATGTTTTCTCATGCGGAAAATGTACTATAAGCACACTTAAACACCACTGCCCCTCCCGGCCCTTAGCCAGTTACTACAAATTAGCATGCTTCATCTCATTTTTATTGCCTCTGTGCTGTCTGTAAGATGTTGTCCTTTTTTAAATTTTTTGGCGTGTTTGCAGGGGGTGATGCAGGACGTGGAGATCCTTGTGATGCCACAGGGTTACATCTCACAGTGTCCAGACCTGAACAGAAGTGAGTGCAGCCTCTTACTTAACACATTAAAGAAGCATTTTATTGAGTGTTTAATTTCATTTAAATGACCTCTGGCACTTGTTTTGCAAAGGCACTTGATTGAACGGATTTTCTCAGCTTGGTAACTTAGAAACAATTTTTCCCTTGGTAAAACTTAGGTTAATAAAATGTTGCAAATAGTCAATCAGTTAAAGGTAGAATTCCCAGTTTTAAGATCAGATTAATAGTTTAATGATTAAACAAACAACTTGATGCAGCTTCTTTTAAATAAATGTAGCATCGTAGATCAGGGGAGTTGTTGTCCTCACCACAGTCACCATCACTGCAGTCAGTTTCTTCCAGCTAGGATTCCTTCAGCATTCGCTATTAAGGAAGTTTCTTCTGAGAGGTCTTCTATCCAAAACAGATGGATCCAGCAATATGTAACACTAAAAACACTAAATAAAGGAGTTTCCCGGTACAAATTTGTGTTTGGCTGGAGCTGCTAGCTGAATAGCTGTGAATATTTGCTCAGCTTGTTGCTTTGATAACTTAAGATCCAGACCTCTGATGACGGAAATCCAACATTCACTTCCGTCATATAGTTAAAAACAAACAAGTCTGAAAAGTGCACTGTAAATGATGGCATATTACAGAATATGAAGTTAATTTACGACAGTTTCTGAGAGACAGCTTTGACACTGATATGTGTGCAAAGGGGCTATAAACTGATGACTTTTTCTGGGTTTCAAATTGTTAAAAAACAATTAGGATATTGTAAGTGTACAACTCAAAAGAATATATAAAAAAATCTAGTGGGGGAACATATGGAAGTTATATATTTTACCATTATAAAAAAATATTGTTCATCAAAATCTCAATCAGTATGACCTTTACTATAAACTGATCGGTGAGGTTATTTTTAACTCACTTTAGTTCCCAGAGACTACTTCAGAGAGCAGTGTCATCCTTTTTTCTTGGATGTTATGATGATAGCTCTTTGCAGGTGGCACTGTTTTCTTGCCTTTCCCACCATGGTGGCTGTTGCAGCTCTTGCTAACTATCCAACTGTGCAGTATGTTGCAGACACTGTGCTCTCCCTGCTAACAGGGAAGACACACGAACATTTCATGGTTTAAAGAGACTTTCACACAGAGTTTGTGTCCCCATGCATCCAAAAGTCACCAGAAGACACTGCTTACCGCAGTTTAGTGTAAATGTAGTACTTCTGCAGAGAAGGAACCTAAAAATGTTTTTCCAGTAATGGGAAGTGGGAGCAGAAATTAATTTGAGCTGTTGATTAGGTCCCTAAGACCAAGGTAGTGAGTAAATAAATCAATTTTGTAATGTTTGTGTTTTTCAACAATTCCACAGTTTTTATTTAAATTATTGGGTTTGAAGAAAATTATTTAAGTTAACTAAGTAAGTGTTCATTTAAACAAAATAATTATAATCATTTCTTGAAAGTATTATGCACAGTTTTTATCCTAACTGTCTTAATTTGCAATCGACCTAAATAACCATAGTAACAGTTAATGGTATGATTTGTAGTTTTTTACAGTATGCTTGTCTGTTGTATCTCAGCATGCCCAACCTGCAATGATTTCCATGGACTTGTGCAGAAAATCATGGAACTGCAGGATATCCTTGCTAAAACATCCAGCAAGGTAATGTAATGTGATGCAACTTACCTCAACTTGAATTTAGTCCAGAAATGCAGTATTATCTCATGAAGTGAGCACACTTATAAATGACCGTTTGCAATTGTAAATTGCGCTATAGCATAACATATTCACTTGTCATTGTGTTGCTGTCATTTACATTAATCGCAACAGGCGTTCAGTGACATCTTAACATTAGACGTCGGCAATTGTTGAAGTCTTTTCTGTTCTGATGTAGAGACTGTGTGTGTAAATGGGGTTAATGGTGCCTAATGACTTACCTTTGTCATGCCATTGGTTTGCTTTTGAAGCTCTGCTTTCTACATGCGAATATAGACGCACATTGAAGCTGACTCTCATCTTCTCTCCTTCTTGCCTTTTGTTTTTTGTGGGGGGCTGGTGTGAGCAGCTGTCCAGGGCGGAGGAGAAGATGAATGGGTTAGATGGCTGCTATTGTGAGAGAACCTGCAGCGTCAAGGGGGTCGTCTACAGGGAGGACGAGGGCTGGACAGATGGCTGCAGGAACTGCACATGCACGGTGGGGTTTCACTGTGTGCATGTGTGTGTGTGTGTGCACTGGGTACATGGGTGTGTATGTTAGAGTAATAAAGACCAAGGAAGGGCATTCAATTTTAATTGTGTGTGTATGTGTGTGTGAATGAAAATACTGAATGTGGTGCTTAGCTAACTGTGTGATTGTGTAGCTGTTGCATGCATTCATACATTGTTCCAGACATGTTAGCATGTCGTAAAATAAATAGGTATCTATGTTGGTCTTTGTGTAGAAAATGTGTGTGTGCCTTTGAGAAGGAGAAAGCATGAATTTTTCATCATGTCTGCAACCCTGTTTGTTTTTTTGTTTGTGTGCATGCATCATTTTTGTGTGCGTCTCTACATTTACACATTTGCTGCTGCTCTTCTAGGTCTTGGCTTTTGTTTTGCTTCCCCGTTCATCAAGTGTGTGAAGGTGGGGGAGTGTGTGGGTGGGTGTGTTTCAGTAGGGTAGAGGTGCAGAGTGTAGGGGGCCCCATTGTTGACAGCTTGTATTTCCATTATTTCCTTGTATTAGAGGCGGGTTGCCCCAGTTACCCAGGAAAGAATACTGTATTGAAAAGCACCACAGTACTCAGGATTAGACACATCAACAACAGTGCTTAGTAATGCTCATTTCTCTCAAGGGTCCACTTTGCGCAACATTACGTGTGAATAATTGCCAAAAAGAGAATTAGAAGCGATTGGAGATCTGGGGCTTGTACCACATCAGCAAACAGATTTCACCCCCTGTCAGTCTACTTAGCTTTGGAACATGAAACCCATTCGCTGCCACTGAACTCCTCCAACCAGCCAATGAGATGACTTTGCGCACCACTACCCAACATGCAAAAAAAAAAAAAAAAGGAAATCACATATCTCTCAGTGCACCGCACCTAATTGCTCTTGACAGATGATAATTATCATCAGGGATTTGTTCTGCCCACTCATCCAATAAAATCGCTGCATTCGCCAGGAACAGTACGTTGCCATTCCTGGGCTGCAATTAAGGAATTAGATGGGATATGTTCCTTACCTTATGTGTGGCAATTAGCTGTGACCTTTAAAATTCAAAGGTCATGCATTAAGATGTTATCAATTATGTGGATCAGGTTCATAGATGTTGCTGTCACAGAGCTTTCATCCGTGGAAGCAATGTTAATTACAGGCACAGCCAGAGAAAGGCCGATAGCATTAAAATATATGAGATTTACAGGTTGCTGGTGAAATCTGCTGCAGGTTACAGTGCCTCTTCTTTGTTTAACAATAGGCAAACCCTTGATTTCAGCCTGAATAATTTACCCCAACATATTAACAAAATGCAACAGAGTGGTGGATAATTCACACCAGCATTTACTAAGCGATTAACATAGAAATGTGCTATGAAATTTAAATGCTGCAAAAAAAGACAATAAATTGCCCTTACATTAGGTATTTTAAAAACAGGTTCTCCTTTTACATTGTGTGTCTACAAGACCAGTTGCTTCCAAAGTGGGGTGCTAGTACTCTGCCATGGGGTTAGTCAACGTTTTAGATATAAAATTAAAGTCATGATCATACCAAGAAATCAAATAGTTTTTTAAAATGTATTTATTGAGCAAAAAACTTCACAAATAGAAAGCAAATATTTATTTATTCTTTTCATGGACATTCTTTCTTCTTCTGCTGTAACAAATTGTATATTACTTAAAATCATCAGAATCTGTATATTATTTAGCTTTTTATCTCACTTTTCTTTACACTTTTCATGATGTGTATGTAGTGATTTGGCTTTAATGAGCCTACTTTAAAATTGACTTTAATATTTTGTTAAGGTGCAGTGTTACTCGCAGCTACTTGAAACTATGTCAGTTAATTTTTTTTTGTTTTTTGGGTATTTGTGTATTTCCAATATATTATTTTTAAGGGGGAAGTTTGTTTGTGAAAAAAGCAAAGATCTGCACAAGTATCATCCTTCGTATTGATTTGATATCTGTTGGTGTCAAAAGTCCAGTGTCCGTTGGCCTTTTTTAGTCACTCTTTAAACAGCGTGTTGTGTTTTCCTTTTCACCAGAACGGCACGGTGCAGTGTGAGGCCATCTCCTGCCCTCCCCCTCAGTGCCCGGCGGGCACAGCGCCTGCCTACGTTAAGGGTGCCTGCTGCAAGGAGTGCCAGCGTGAGTGGAGTACCCTTAACCTCTTCACCCTCCTACTCGCATACAATCATGGACACAATTGCGCACAAACATGCACACATAACAGAACGGAACAACCACCACCACCGCGACCAGATTTAGAGCACACATCACGCCTCCACAAGGGCTGCCTAACAATTGACCAGGGCTCTGCTTTGTTGCTAAGCTACCTCCTAACATGCCTCTTGAGATGAGTCCGTCCTTTTGCATATACATGGACCAATCAATTATTCACTAGCTGGCTTCAAAACACAGATGGCCATCCGTCACACAGACATGAGCCAGTAAATCTGGGATCGCTGCATGTGATGTAAAGTAGTTCCTATTTATGGCCAGCATGTTGAGGGAAGATCGACAAAATCAGAAACGTTAAATGCACACTCTAACTGGCAATAGTGTCTCCTTAAATGTCAATTTTTAAACTTTGGGGCGCTGATATGTTCTTGCTGGATAAATAATTCTGTTTCATCACATATCTACATAAAGGGGTCTGTTTTTTTTCCTCAAGACTTTGAGTTCAGCAATGAACTCTTATTAGCCTCCTCACCGCAGCACTCTGCATCTCATATTCTCTCAATTCCCCTCTCAATAAAAATGGATTTCAGAGGATATTAGCTTTTCTCAACCCATCATTCTTCTGGTATTACCCAAATGAAACTTAAAGAAATGTGTCTGCTTTTCAAAGATAGAAAAGGCCTGCCTGTCAGTGTATAGACCAAATAATTAACAAGCCTAATTTGGTATTAAGTGAGTGCGTTCACCTGTGACCTATGGAAGGTTACAGGCCATATTAATGATTCTTTACATATACCTAATATTTCTTCATAGATCCACTCTACATCTTGTGGAAGCTGACTTCACCCAGGAACTTTCTCACCACACACTCCCACACACTGCTGCCGCTGCTCTCCTACATCCCTTGCAAAGCAAATAATAGACAAGATTTAAGTCTTTATCAGCAAGAAACCATTAGTCCTGGATACTAATCAGCTTGCGTCGGCATCATTTCCACTGACCCATGGGTGGTGGATGCAACACAGGGGTTTTAAAGTATGACTCCAGTTGTGCTGCGGTGTTACACAAATATAAACACGTAGCTGGTAATCCCCTCAAACTCAACACCCCTGTGCTCACTTATCTCAACGAGGTAGACAAACACATAGCTAATTACGCATGCTCCGGCTTCGGAGAGAAGAGTGCCGCAAGTTTCCCCACTACAAAGACATGATTCGCTCTCCAAATTAAAGCCTTATCTTGCTGCGCAAGGCCTTCCAGGGAGGAGTTCTGAGTCTGTCTTTTTTTTTTTTTTGATGGTCTGTCAAGTAGAACGTCAAATGGCTGTTTCACAAGTCCCTCGCTTTCATGATACACCGCTTTGTGATGGGGCCTGACCTGCTGTGTCAATCATTTCGCTTCCTCATATCAGTCTGAATCTGTCTGACCCCAGCCCCTCATCAAACACAGACTTTCTGCTCATGTGATTATTTTGGCCCCCCTCCCGCCCTTCTGTGAAATAAAAACGGATTCTCCTCAGTGAGGAGTGCCTTCTCCCTCTTCATGTTAATTATTTCATCACTTCCTTAGTTGCTTAATTGGGTTTGATACGCTTGATTTGGTTTGACTCAGTTTACCCGAGGTGTAACAAAAAGCTGTAAATAACAAGGTCAGATTGTATCATACATGTAAAACAGTGCTGTTAGATAAGAGCCCTGGCGTTCGTGTTTGTGTCCACAAAGGAGTGTAGGAGTGTAGATTTGGGTTAAAAATGAATATATTTAGAGGGAGTGCTGGGATGCATATATGCGTAATTTCTGAGGTATGAAGTTGCTTTTCTAATAGCTTGAGCAAATAATAAATTACTATTCATAATGAGCAAATTAATTGGGTAATACATCAAGTAATTTTCATTTTCTGTTGTTATGTAAGTTAACACATTCACAACAACCTTACTTTTGGAGTCCGAATATTTAAGGTATTTGCCATCATTTTTTGACATTTTATATACTTATTGGATTCATCTTTTTACATCATTTCATGTTCTTAACATGAAAACAAACAAATATCAATTACACATAAAAAATTAGGCACATTGAATCCAGAGTAAGAGTAACCATTTCCTGGTCACATCCAATTTATTCAATTCAGAGAGTTTTAAGGGGTCCCAATATGCAGAAATTAACAAATTCATACTGTGTGCCAAAACATGTTTTTATGTCCAAAACTTAAAACCTATTGGCTTAGCATAAAGTGGTTACCCATAGCCATAGAATCCATTTCATTCAGATTTGTTGAGGTGAGATTTCAGTAGACACTTTAAGAAAGGCCAAAACAGATTTTCCATCACCAAAATTTGGAATTGGTCTATTCTAGTTTGATATAACACCGGGCTTTACAGCCTCATCAAGACATTCATGTCTGGCAGCGGTCCTGTGGGTCTCAGTGGGTGAAAATAAAACAAATAAAGTGTACTATGTTGATGTAACAGAGCAATGTGCTTTTATATTTGTGTTTATTTTAATGTGTTGTGTGTTTATTTGTGTCTATTCTGATGGTGTTTCTGTGTCTACTACCAGCTGTCTGCTTGTTTGGTGGAAGAGAGCTGGTGGAGGGGGATCAGAAGGCGGTGCGCGACTCCTCTGGCAGGTGCCTGCTGTTTGAATGCAGGGTAAGTCATGTCAACACACACATACACCTATGGAGGGAGAAATCGCACACTTTCACATGCTGATTTACAATGATTTTAGAAATCCTTTGGCACTACAATAACTCATGTAACCAAGTGCTCCAGCTCTAATAACTTCCATGTAGCGCTGCATGACAGCTCACTAAACACCTGAAAGGATATAGCAAACCTCAAAGAGCCAGCATGCAAGATTGTCCACTTTAGCTGAATTTCATTGATCTGGCTTGTCAGAATTTCTTTGTGATGCAAAGAAATTAGGAGAACCCTTTTAACTAAGTTTGCATTTTTAGGCCAGAGCAATGCACCTGTCAATCATAGGATACCACAGCCATTCTTCAGAGCCAATCATTAGATACCACAGTGGTCCCAAATGATATTCATTTCCCAATTATTCAGAGTTATTTGCTTTTGTCTGCCTGTCGCACCAGATGGGTGGGTCGCTCACTTTTGGGAGTAATTCAGTTGATGACATTACGCCAGGCAGGCCCAATCAATCACAGAAAAGTGATTTGAAGTTTTTAATCATCCAGCTCTATCACATCAACTGGCACCTCCATGAATTCTGCAAAGCTCCATTAGAATCTGCAGTTTCAGACAGCTGTCTGGCGTGCTTGCCCACACCTGGCCCATCTGTAGTCCCAGTTAACTGACTGGCAGTCCCAGGCAGATCAAAGAAATGGGGACGGGGAGCGCTGTCAGTCAGCCCACTGTTGCAGACTCCTGCAGGCTTCCCCTGACAGCTGCTTGTCACGCCTCTGATCTTCTGTCTGCCTGCTGGCTGCAGGGGGGTGCAAGTTTTGGGTAGTGGGTGGCAAGATGTTGAAGGTATGGCTTGTTTGGAAAGTTGTTTGTGAACTTTTAGGGGAAGTTTGTTCCTGAATTTCACGTAAGCATGCTCTGTGTACTGTATGTACAAGTTAGGGTCACACCTTTATGAACATGCAGACAGACTGGCCTGAAATTGTCCTGAAGTAAAATATTCCTACACTACAAATAGATTGGAGAGGCCTATTGTCTGTGTGTGTCTGGTGTTAATGACTCTAAATTAGCATCAGTCAGAGGGACATGGATGAGATCATTAGAGAGACCTGCCAAAGGCATGCTGGGAAAAGGAACCCCCTAATCAGGTTTTACACTCTGACTAAACACTCATGCAGGGATAATCCAGAAGATTGATTCACTGTTTGTATAATAAAGATGCATCATGAATCATGATGTAAATCATTGCGGATAACAGGAGGAGAGAAGAAGACAGCTTTTATTTCCTTCCAGAAGTTGTTTTGGAGAAAAAAACTGCGATTGACCAATGAGTAATTGGTTTGTAATGATCACACAGGGAAGAGAGAGTGGGAGAGTGAAAGAGGAAACACAATAGATGAATAATTACCTTCATAATTACATTCAGGCCCTTAGCAAATGAAGAAGGGCAGAGTGGACCTAAGAAGAAACTCATGAGGATTATTTCTCTGCCCACCACAGGACAGGACCATGCATCGTGTGGTCCCCAGTGAGCCTTGTCCTGAGCTCAACTGTGCAGTGTCGGAGCAGATCACCTTGAATGACAGATGCTGCAAAGTCTGCAGAGGTATGGGGGAAGCATCACTGCTTTGCCATATAACAACAATTTTCTATGGTGGAACATGATTATTTTAACCCTCTGAACCTGAAGCAGTTTCAGGGTGTTTTCTGCTTCCTGACGCACTTTTCTCGCTGTGGCCTCATTTCTCACTGCATTTTGTCTGTCCTGCCAGTCTATGAAAACAACACTGTAATGGCTAGAAGTAGGGAAAATGTGTCTTCTGTGCAGTATTAAATACATTTTTGTCATAATTTAAAAAAATAGAAAATATGCATGTATTTCTTTTATAATTTATTTGACAACAATTGAAATAAAGGAAATCATCAATCAACATTTTTCAGAGTGCCCACATTTTGCATCCTCTGCTTCCACCTTAGAGGGTATATTCAGTCAAGAATACAATTATTTTGAAGAAATATCACTAGTTATGTGTAAAATTAGAAATTCCAGAGAGGAATTTCTGGAATACCTTGCCTTGGCCTGCTGCTCCTGTGACCTGGCCTGAATAAATGGAAGAAAATAGATGGATGGATTTTCCTGAAAGAACCATTTGTTACACATGATTGGTTCAAGGACTGTCTGAAATTTGAAAAGTGAACGATGATTTGAGTTTTTACACTTTCTGAGTTTAATGGAGTAATTTTGGTGATTTTTGTAAAAGAAAACATGCCTTTCAAACCTGCTAGTGGGTTCAGAATTTATTTTTCCATTTGACATGTTTTTCTGTTAAATCAATGGCTGCCTTTAACATAGCAGATCAATCTAAAAACGCCCATTACACAAGAATTTTTTTAGGTTAAATCTGTTTATATTATTTGTACTCGATTAGATAAAAGTCTCCAGTATTGGGAAATCATTTTAGTCTTAGCCTTCAGATGAAGTCAGATTTAACAGGGGAAATTAATGTCATTTTGTCGTACCATGCTTTGGAAGAGGGCCACAGTATGGATGCCCACAGAAAAGGTTGTGATAGTGTGACATAACCTTTCCACTGGCTCTGTATGCGTCCATCACTCCTCTCTTCTCTCTCCTCTGGGTCTTAACCTTTTCCTCTCCGCGCCTCCTGCAGGTCATGACTTCTGCTCGGAGGGCCACGGCTGCATGGAGCACTCCGACTGTGTGAACCTAGAGGCAGGAGACTGCTGTGTTTGTAAGGACGGCTTCCGCCCACTGCGAGACGATAATGCCTACTGTGAAGGTACAGCATGGTTCTGAATAACAAACTGTGACTTTTAGCTGAAGTTTATTTGCCCTCTGAAAGTGGGTATGTATTTTTTTCTGTTTGTGCCTAGGCAGCATCAAAGGGGTCATTAGAGGAATATGTTCTCTGCTTTTGGTGAGGACATGGTGGTTTTAATTCAGTGATATTTCTACAGATGATAATTTACAGTTGTCGTGGCACTCCAACTGCATGATCCCAGCCTGGTTTGTTAAATGAGCTCAAGGATAACACATTTATTCAGCAGGACACATATCTCCATACCAAAGGGATTCCAAAGTAGTTGAAAAATGCGTTTGACATTGAAATAACATAATGGAAAGACACCCTGTGGAGGTCTGCATGATGAATATACATTGACATTGAATTTTAGGATAGGAATGTTTTAAAGGCTTTCTTTGTTATAAAAGTGGCCATATAACCACATGCAACACCTTGCTCTAACAGGGAAGTACAAGGAAGCGCTATTTATTAATGCTAGTTTTCTCGCTCCATTTATTACTTTTATTCCACCGTTTATTAAGTAAGTGTTTTCTGCTATTCATTCTAAAACAATACGCACTATATCACTTTCAAAGACTACAGGCTCAGGATGGTCAATAAATATAATTTTAGGGTTTCTTTCTTCTTGTGCTATTTTAATGAACGCGTCACATTAAAACTCAGCAGACCTCCTGGCACCTGAATTCCCTTTATTGTAACTTTAGTGCCAATGCTTTGTATTTGTTGCTTTTGTGAGTTTCAGTTTCTTTTGAAAGAAATAAATGTTTTAAAAATAGAAATGCATACACAGTGAAATGCATAATAATGTAAACACTGGCTTAATTCCCATGCAAACACTTTATCGAATTCATGCTTTTATCGCATAATCCTTTTGTGACTGGAGACTGTAATCCCCTCATTATTCGTGTCCACAACACGCAGTAAATGCTATTCAGAATGCTTTTTGACTGACTTTTGTTCGTCTTTGCAGTCAGTTGATGAATATGTGATTATAATAACTTATGTTTGCATACATTTAGTGTCACTCTGCTGTTGAGTGATACAGTCATGCCATCTCTCATCAGTGAGGTCATTCATTACTGATTGCACACAAATGACACATTTCCATTGCTTAGTAAGGGGCAGCTCTACTCAGCTCCACTCAGTATTTTGTGGTTTTTCATTAGGGAAATTATTGATCTTGTATCCAGTAGTGGCGGAAGGTAACTAAATACATTTACTCTAGTACTGTAATTAAGTACAATTTTGAAGTTCTTGAGTATTTCCATTTTATAAAACTTTGTACTTTTACTCCACTACATTTCAGTTACTTTTCAGGTTGATATTTACTATAACAAACATGATCAATTTAAAGTGATGAAACATTTATAAACTCAAACTCATAAAAGTATTTTAAAAAGTCAAAATTCACTCTACTTTGAATAATAAAACACTACTCACATAAAGGCACGAATAATAATGTTTTAATAATTACTTGCAATATATAGTAACAATCTGAGTAGGGACATTCTACTTAATGAGTATTTTAACTTTTGATACAAAAGTAAAGGATCTTAATCCACTATATTATTTTTATTTAAGCATAGACTGCTTAAATACAAACGCCACTATCTTAAATGTATAGCACTTTTTATTCTTTGTGACCACTTGAAGGGCATCTGGAGCAAGTTTGGGGTTTAGTATGAAGGATACTCCTCTCATGGTCAGGAATTGATTCGCTGACCTTCTGAGCTACAGCCACCCTAAAAGCCGCTCTTACTATAAGGGGGGCCATCAAGTTCATCTGAACCATGTGAAGAAATGAGGAGGCTTTGCTTTCTTCAGCCACATTGTAAAGTAAAACGCAATGTGATTGATTACATCAGCGCTGCTCTCTTAAAAAAATATATTTTTTTAACTTGAATGCCCCACATTACATGATTGAAAAACATGCTCCATACCTCATTGAACAGGTCATTTCTTGCTGATGGTGAAGCAACGAAAACTGCACTGAGTTCAAACGTTCACACACTACATTGACGGTGCATTGGCTGAATTCCTCCCTGCTCATCTTGACTGGATTTTGCCAGATGCATCGTTAAAAAATTATGACTTTATCATCTCCAATGATTTCCTGCAGTAAAATATGTAGCAAACATCATGTCATAGCTGCTACCACTGTGCATCACTGGTATTAATGAGCTAACATGGCATCAAAGTTATTCAGAGTCTTCTGCATATGACCTTGACAGCTGCCTTGTCAATATACAGCCTTCTTGATCTCCCTTCTGCATTGTATGTGTGCAGTTTTTAGAGCATCTGTTTGTGAGTGCTCGCCTTGGCCTATTTTTTTTTATCTACAGTCCACACACTCCCTTTAATATATTTCCTGTCACCTTCATCAAGATGAGGCTTAAGTGTCAATCGAACCGCAGAGCTTTTGTTACTGTTACCAGGGTGCTAAATTAAAGAGTAGTAGGATCTCACATAAATATACAGATACAAGCAGTTGTCCAGGTAATTAGACAGTCTAAGGGGAATCTGGATAATTGAAGATGCTATCTATGTTAAATTAATGGGAAATTGTGCTGTTGGTTGTAGGTTGCGATCAAATAGCAAACCCTGGCCTAATTTACTATTACAGTGTTAATTCATGATCTCTTTGAAAACATCGTGTGGTGGTGGAAAGTAATTAACATTTACTCAAGCACGGTGCTAAAGTACAACTCTGAGGCATTTGTGTTTTTTTTATTTTTTTCTATTTAATGCTAATTTAAACTGTCTATATATAGCATACTCCACGGCAATCCAGATGCTGTCCATATTTACTTTTTCTTTATTTTTTTCTTTATTTAACTTTTACTAATTTATATGTATTTGACTTTTCTATTAAATACATGAAAGATTAACATACATTCAAAATGTCATGGGGCTGGACAATAAAACAATATTACACAGAGATTAGGTATCATCTTAGATATTCCATATCATAACAGTCTTGTCATGGTTCTTGCTGTTTCAGTATTTACCTTTACCCACTTAGTTATGTTTATGAAAATATATAAAATAATACAACAATCAGCAGCTTTGTTAGTTCTGCTATTGACATTTAACTACATCTTTCTGATAATACTTAGAAGCTAGCATATGTTTCCTTCAAGAAGAGTTAATGTCAACTCATCATCATCATGAGGTCACCCTGTTTCTTTTAGTCTAGTTCTACCAACCTCACAGCAGTGACTAAGGGGTGTGGCACTGTTGAAAGGCCCATTGTTTGGAAATGGCTTTATACATCTTCCATTAAATTTGAGGAAGAAAAGCAGGATGACAAATATTGTTAGATTGTGCGCTGAAAACATCCAGAAAATATTCTGAAGCTTTTTTTTCATGTTTGTTGTCTTTTGGTCCCCCCATAATCACATGTAAAATATCCAAGGTCATTTTAAGCAGGGCATTGTTGTAGAAATAAAAAACCCATTACCAGTGTGAAGCTAAGTACAAGCAGACAAACTTGTGCCTCCAACATCAACACTATTCATCTCAAGAGCAGCCCGACTGCTGCTATGAAATTGGCAGGCAGTGTTTGCATCAGAGACAGCACAGAGAAACCTGAAATTGACTCAATTTTGCTGATGGAGTTCTCTCAAAAGCAATTGATTGTAAGTGTGTCTCTCGGTAACTTACTATATGATTGTATGTGTGTGAATGTCCTGAGTGCAAAAATGAAAAAAATGTCTTGGCAAAACACACAAGGATCCTGCAGCTGCATGAGAGTATCTTCTTATAATAGGTACACTTTTTTTGTGGCTGCAAGGAGATGTACAGAAAGATGAGAGAGATCAGCTGCTTGCAATTCTAGATGAGTTTCAAAACAGTGGTGCCTGTGAGATGAGATGAGAATTCCAACTTAGAGCCAATTTTCTGTATTGAACCTGGCAGAGAGATCATAAAGCAGAAAGGCCTACAGGCCCACAGAAACGTATGTTTTATGTACAATTTTGCACACACACACACACTGTTTTTTGGGCCTTGTCAAACGTAAAGACAAACATCACAAAGAGAAGAGACGGATACTAGCTCTTTAAAACATTCCTAGGTCAGAGATGGGCTCAAAATAGCCGATGAGATCACTTCTGTGTAAATTTTTCATAGAAGCAGCAGTAGGGAAAACTCAGGGGGATACTAGCCCTGCCTTTGTGTAAGTCTGTGTGTGTGTGTGTGTGTGTGTGTGTGTGTGCAGGTGCATGTCTGTGTATGTGTCTGCTTGAGTTCTCCAACAGAAATAAGAACCCAGTTATTTCTCCATCTTATCCTCACAGTGCAGTCGGACTGAAGGCCTATTTTGCTACATGCAAGCGTGTGTTTAGGACAGAATTAGACAGAGGGGCGAGCAGCGGAGAAGTGACAGACTGTGTGATTGTCTCTAAATTGAACAATCAGTATAGTTCAACGTGTTGAGATAATACCATTATTCATCTCGGCATTGTAGAGGACTGCAGACAGAGAGACATTTCCCATTGTTGTCGGGTTTTGAAATGCCCTACTTTGGAAAGTCTCCGTCAGGAGTGCTCAGAAAGAAGGGCTGCTGGGGTGTTTTGTGTTTCATCCATATGGGAAATGTGAAATACAAAATGATATCCTGTAAAATCGAGGAAATGGAAATAGACAAAGTCTGCAACAAGATTTTATTTTGATGCAAAGCGTATCCTAGATAGAGTTATTTTACCAACTCACTCTTTCAGCCTCAGTGTGCATTACTTGAAGTATGATTTATATGTATCACATTTTGACAAACGCCTAGATAGGCAATGTGAGATAGCTCGATAGGTAGTTAACATGACATTAAAGGGTTGGTTCCCCCAAATTCATCCTTTGCTAACCCCCTGCCTATAATGACCAACATCTGATCCTATATCAGTGAAGAGAGGTCTGTCCACTTTCAGAACAAGTGAAAAGACTGAAACACTGCATACAGAGCCTGCAAGTCCTCCAGAAGTGTAAAGGCTGCTCCACAGCACCCACGATAAAAAGTCAGGCTCAGTTTGTCAGCTTTTCCCTGTCCCAGTAACCAGCAGATCCAGTTTTACTTTATTTTTGCTTCTTCTTTTCATTTCTGTCAAAGCACTATGTAAGTGGTGTTTTTTTTTTTTGCTATATAAATACAATTATTATTATTAATACTCAGATACGGCTGTATCTTTTCATTCTTTTCATTTGCTGTGCTGTGCTAACCATAGCACCTGTTGTTAACAGTGGTTAAATGGTATGGCTGTTATTTTGAGCATTCTGAGACCTGCTCAAATGCTTTTTCATCATATTAAAACAATTTACCATTAAGTCAAATTCTGTGTGTTTTGACGTTTTGAGCATATGTAATTGTGCTAAAATAGTGCTCACAATATATGTGGGATAGATTCAGACTGAAGTACCTATTTTACCAAAATGTCAGCAAGTGCATCAAGTTTTGAAATTATTTTTTTTGGTGATGATAACGGAGCTCTATGGAACAAAGAATTAAGTCATATCATGCTGGATATCACATGCAAGTATTAGTTTGTAGTATAATTTGATTGTTAGTTTTTGTGTGAGTCATAACAGTCAAAGATAATTGAAAACAAGTCAAGAGTGAGGTTTTATCACCTATAATCCGTCACTGTGTGTGAATGTTTTTGTGTAAGCGTCTCGTTCTCGAACGTGGCTCGATCCGATTGCCGCTGCTGTCTTTTGAATGTCATAGGGTGGCAGCAGGCTAATTGGCACTGACTGAAGAGCACGGCCTCCTCCAAAACCCAATCACTGCCGGGATGAGTCTCAAGCCTCTGGGCTCCCCACCTGCTAGGGCCCTGACCCTCCCATCCACACACACACACACAGATGAATCACACACATATACACACAGACAAACATATACACATTCTCAGTGTCTCTGTGTGTTTATACACACCTGACCTCCATGACCCCGCTGAAATGTCACCCAACAGACAATCCCACCATCATCCAGACAGTCCCCTCCAGTGCAAATAACAGTATCTGAGCACTGCTTAACCAATATCCTTCAAATGCCACATGGGACACATCTCTCTCTTTAGCTGGATGGGTTCACACTGAGGTGGAATTTTCTGTGAACATTCATATGACTGCTGAGAGATTGAGGTGTTAAAGCAAATTCTACATAAAGCAAAACCTTGACACAAGACCAAAGCACATATATTTCCACCTGTAGAGTAAAAGAATTCATGATTCTTGCACTTTTTTTTTAAATCTGAATACCTAAAGAACTTTTACTGGCAGTGTAGCTTATTTTTTTCCATTGATACATTGCTACTTTTACTTCACTGAAGGATCATATTATGTTCGACACAAAACAAGTGTCTATTTGTTAATTTTAATTGAATTATTGATGATAAAATAAGAATTTAACAACCCAATAAAACTGATATTAAGATATTTTTCAAATTCCACTTAGTAATAATCAGACATTGAAAATGAAAATATAACTTACTGTACTGAACAAAGATATTTGTTTTTTTTTCGTTGTCATCACAACCACATTTTCATTTCAGTGAATAGAGATAATGAAAATCATTCAATAAAGATGCTTTTGTTGGACTCGAGCAAACACTAGGCAAGGCCATTTTATAAATAAATCATGTTTTATTACAAGTAAACCCTTTGTGCTCTGCATTAACATGTATGCAGCAATAAGCAACATATACAAATGCATAACATTAAGGTAAGGAAGAGCAACAGTAAAAAGGAAAGAAAACACACATGCATTATTAAACTAAATGTGCTCTAGTCCTGGCAAAGAATGTTTATTTGCATAGCACCTTTCAATAAAAATATCAATCTAAAGTGCTTTACATTTAGAAAAGAATACATAAAATACAATTTAAAACTTGAATAACTGCCTTTGCATACCAGTCATTGTGCAGTTTGCATCCATGTCTGCCTGGACTCATATTACAACAGTAAATAATAACAATAATAAATAACAGAAGACACTGCTTCAAAAATAGATGCTGCTGCAAAGAAAATTCACATTGTAGAAAATGGATGTGTCATACACATCTGCAACACTGCACACCAGAAGATCTATTTAGTCACCACAGTGTTTAGATTCGTGTCAATTCATTATCCAGCCTGTGACCCCCCGTCTGTTCCTGAGCTATGGCGTTAAGTGTTGATAACTGAAGTGTGTTAAAGTGTTTTGCAGACTATTATGATGTCACAGTGGAGCTGAACTTTGACCTTTTGAAGATAAAATGATATCTCTTCACAATTTCATCCTTTTAGACCATGTTTGAAAATGAAATGAAAAATGAGTCTATGGATTCTTGAGTTATGGCCAAAAATCTTGGTGATCTTGACCTTTGACCACCAAAATAAAATCAATTAATATGTGGCCGTTCAACAAGATCCTAAACAACAGAGCTCTGAAAATAGCTATATATATATATATATAT
>JAOWBC010000049.1:6906773-6919014 GCA_028566105.1 Hypoplectrus providencianus | reverse complement strand
TCGAACACGCGACCCTCGGCACCAAGCACTCTTGCTGTAAGGCATGAGTGCTAACCACTGCGCCACCGTGGGGCCCACTGGAAACTAATTCTTGTAGCAAATAGAATAAAATAAAAAAAATACATCTGCATTGTAAGAAAAGTAAGAAATATAAAATATATCTTTTGGCATCAACTAATTTAAAAACTAATCAGTGAGTTCATTGATTTGCCACAACAACAAATTAAAAACCTTTGTTTTTTGGAAAATTATTTGAAAGACATACATTTCAAAGTACTATATACCAATAATAACACTTGACTTTTCAGAGAAAAAGTCTTTATGCTAAGCTAAACATCTCCAGCCACCAACCGCATCTCAGTTGCTGTAGTGCAGCAACAATGACACAAATCTGAATCCTTTCACATCCACTGACACCTTTCTCCACCCATGAGAAAACCAAGGCCAGCAGTGGAGATTATTTGCTGAGTGGGACACTGTTTGGCCAGCAGGGACAGCTCTTTGTCTCTTTGCTCTTTCCTCTGACTGCTATATATCTGGCCATGAGGGAACTGGCTACTGAAGAATATCAGACAATGTTTTGGCAACCCTCGTCCTTCTGCCGTTTATTGAAAACCATCTGCTGGTGTAAGTGAGCTGGTTAGGGGAGGGATGGATAGATGAGGAAAAGGCAGAATGAAAGAGAGATAAAGTGAAAGAAAGAGGCCGCGGGTGGAATAGCACAGATTCGGGTGTCTTTGTGGGACATCCAGAGGCAATGCCAGTGTTATCTCACTACTCCCAGACCTTGGTGTACTGCAGTATGAAACACAGATAGCGAGAACGCTTCCTATTAGAAACTACATGCTATGCAAGCAGAGAGGGATGAGCCCGCATCCCTATCTGCATAGTTACAGGATAAGTTGAAGTAATGGTGGGAATATTAAAATTGTCAATGAAAATTTGTGACCTCCAATGATAAAACAAGACTTTGAATGTATAGCTTTTTTAAAAGAAATTTAAACAAATTGATGTAAGTTTATGCTATATTGTGATACATACTCCAGCTCTTGCTTTGTTGGAACTAAGTAAGAACTATATGCTCTAAAAGTTTCTCACTCCAGCTTTAAAACCTTCATCTAGAGGGTACAGTAAAGCACTGCTTTTCACCCCCCTATCAGGTTAGTCTTAAAAAAACATGTTTTGTGGTGTGAATCCCAACAGATATATCAGGCAACAAATATTGTTGGACTAATCAATTTTTTGGTCACATACATCCTGTCAATAGAACAAACTGCACCTGAGACATACTGTTGAGAAAGGTTATCAATCAAATCGATCAAAAATAATGATTTTTTCCCAGAGGAGAATTCCAGGTAGTCTGAATGGATATATTATCGTTATATGTTCTGGTCATGTAGCTCATATAGAGCTGGTTTTCTTTTTAGTAGTATAGATTATTAAAATAAAAATGCAACGTTGACTTAAATAGAATCCAAACAGGTTGGTTCTGATTCCATGCAGCTCTGCTGCTCCTCAAGCTCTGACAGCAGGAATTAAAAGACATCCGTCTTTATGCAAACAAGGACATCTTTGGTCCTAATAATACAAAGTTATCCACCCTTGTCAGGTATGACTATGATTGATTCAGTTGTTATGGAGGAATTCACAAAGGTAGAAATAAAGAAGACAGCTGTTTTATAGCCATCTATTGTGCCGAGGCAAAGGATTTGACCCTGAGCACTCCATTCAGCGCTAAAAGCTGCGGCTGACTCTTGGCCAGCCTTCTTTGCTTGGCACATCACGTGTGTCCACATGACAGGCCAATCAAGAAAATGGAGTGTGTTAATGGAGACGGAGATGGCCGCTCTCTCCGCGCATTCGTGCGGTGCCCCTCATCATCTCACCTCCTAACATATTGTTTTAGCAAACGTAACTGCTGTCACCAGGGGCGCGATGGATGGTGACTTACAGTTAATAGGCTCTAAATCAAAGCCGCGGCGTGGACGGCCAATCACAAAGCGGGAAAGCTGTCACCTAAGACCTCCGCTCAAGGTTACCATTGTGATTGCGGACAGACTGGATTTGTTCCCTTACTTTCTGCCATCAGTGACAGTTAATACCGTTCTCTCCTTTTCTCTCGTCTTCTGTTCCACTGCCATCTAAATCTCTTTCTCCTGCTATCTCAATTGTTCACACACACTTCACACTTTTCAGTACTTTTACTCCATGCTGGCTCTCTCTCATTCTTTTTTCTGTTTAATCCATTGCTTTCCCTGCCCCTTTCTCTCCACCTCCTTCTATCCTCTCTCTCTATCTGTCTCACTTTGCTATCTCAGCCGTTCCCCTCTCCTGGGCTGTCTCATCTCCCTTCTTCTGTCTCTTTCTACAGTACAGCTTGTCGTTTTTCACTCTTTGTCTCTAATTCAGTTCTTCCACTTACCTGCCCTGCTTTCTGCCCTTTCCTTCTGCTTCCCATTTTCTCCCCTGCCTCCCCACATCCCTGTTTCTCTCCCTCTCTCTCAAAGCCAGTCACAGGGTTTAATTAGGCTCCATTCATTTAGTGAAGGACAAGTGTACTTTCATAGGTGGCCAGCGATTGTCTGTCTGTTTCATTTATCCGTAAAGCTTTTGAATAGCTGGAGGCAGTAAGTATTGATGGAACTGTGAAAGAAGGAAGACCAAGGAAATGTGAATGCCACAGTTATAGACAGGTGCTGAGCTCTTAGTTTGCGGGTTGGTGGGCGGCGCTCTACCCAAGGACATGCGAGCCGGGTGAATGCCAATGCAAATCTATTGAAATTCAATTTCAAGTGCTCTTTGCAAAAGCACCTGGCACAGAACATATTCAGGGGTGAATGTCCTCTTGTGCTCCTACAGACACTGAATACAGTGAATGAATAATAAATTGGTAATGTCAAGGACTATGGCGCTTGTCTCTCAAAAAGTCCCTACGTTTGACCTGTGCTATCAACAGGAACAAGGCCCTGGAGCATATTACACAGCCGGGTCTGTTTGGATCAACTTGTATTTGCATTGAATTGCATTTGGTTGCATCACATTATCAAGATTATTTTGTTTACCCTGGCAGTGTTGTGCATCTTCTGTCTGATGGTTTGGCATGCAATTTGGGACCCAGGAATAGCTGTTGCTAAGGCAACAACTAATATGGATCCAAATATGGAATCAGGAGAGCGAGAGGGAAATACAAAGGACGATCTAATAAATTATATTCTTATAGCTATACTAATCGAGTTTTGATTATCAGGGTGCTGAAAGCTTTCTAAACCACCTCACGAAAACACAGACCCGATACAGCATTGGTTTATCAAACTGTGATGCTAACATGTTAGCAACCAATTAATACATCCAGTACAGACAGCAATATTATAAATAGCCTGTTCCACACCTCCAAAATTGCCACCCACAGATTTGTTCAGTGACTCAAATAGGTCTGCTGTTCCATCCATTGATGGCTGGCTCCCACGTTGTGAGGAATAATTGACTAATCAAAGTTAAAGAATAAAAATGGGAATGTCCCCATCTTACACAGCTATATAACAATACAACAATGAAATCATGAAACATTACAGAGAGAAAAGCATTGGTACAGTTTTAAGACATGACTGTCAAATCAACATACATATTATTTCAAATGTTAGATCTAATTTCCCTCAAAACTGAATTGAAAACAGTTAATGTCAGACTGAATTGATAAAGTGAACTAAGATTATATAAATGTTGACAGGTGAGACTCCAGCCTACTGCGGTAGGCTAAGCGCTGGCAAAATAACCTCAGCAGTGAGCAAATAGTGGCTAAAAGCTAAATAGAGCTTCAGTGTTGGTTGTTAATTCCTAGAGGGGGCTAGTAAAGATGAAGATAAAGATAAGATAGCATTTATCGATCCCACACGGGGAAATTGAGGGGAAAAAGGCCCATTCCAGGCTGGAATCACCAGCAATAGAGAACAGGCCCTTGAAACGCTTGGCCAAAAAGGACATAAAGATGCATATTGTTCAATTTTAAAGGAGAGTGAGGGAGATGCATGGTCTGTACTGAGCCACACACACCTGAGAAGAGGAATAATCAGGTGAAATCCTGAAAGCACCTGTTTGTTATCGTGAGTTTAATATGATAATTATTGTATTGGAGCACAGAAAATCAGTTCCTGCATTTCATATTTCAACGCACAAATTAGGAGCTTGGATGCCCAGGGTCTACCTGCACAGGTGCATTCACTTATTATGCCTGTTTTGACCTCTCTGTAGGGACTGTGCTTCATTGATCTCCTTCACTCCTGTGTTGGACAACATACAGGTACATGCAGGTCCCAGCAAACCTCTTCCCAACTGAGCAGTCAGCCAGCACTAATTTGAAACACCTGTGTTTACCTTCAGAGCCTTTTAGATTGACCTCTTTTTCTACAGTATCTATTTACAGCATATAAAAATTTAAAAGTATGCTCAAGCACACAGATGAACTGAATGACCAGCAGAAGAAGTCTGGAGAAAAGTAGCGAGCCACTGCTTTACTTTGAATAGATTGAAAATCGAGTAGTGCAACCTTAAGTGCTTCAGCGTCCGCCCCTCTTGGACCCTCTGCTTTTCGACCTCTGTCTCCCTCTGATGAAGACAAATAGCCCTTTCCCACCAGCTGCAGGGAAGCTTTTAGGAATCTTCTGTAGAAGCAACCAACTAGGACACACTGCACAGGGTTGTTCCCAGGACCAAAGCTAGGCCAAAATATTAGAGTATAGTTACACATCCTGAATACAGAGTGACCATCACCTGCCAATCAGTGTACTAATTTGGAGTTAATTAGACTATGAAGTGAGGTCAACCACACGCACACAGAAGATAATATAATCTGAATCTAAAATTCAGGATGTAGGATATAGAGGTGAATGTAGGTCACAAAGCATTTATAAATCACTGTATTTAGTTTTTCTTTTTTCCTCCCACAGCTCCCTATTTTTCCTTGTATTTTAGTGAACAGCCTATGTTTTTGTCCCTTAACCTCACCAAACACTACCGTAGATTTTTTCGCCATGTAAACATTTTCAAAGATAAGCAAACAGATTTATTTAATGGCAGTGCTTGTTACTTTCCTGGATGGCAGAGACAAATGATATCTACCTGCTGATAGAGGACTTGTTGTGAAAATCAGTCAGACAAAGCCGTTTTTTTTTTTTTCCAAGACAGCACCAGCGACTTCATGTTAATGTCGTCTTATCTCTAATTAGAAATTAATGAAAGCCAAAGTCAATTATGGCTCGCTCCAACATCTTTGATGAATTCAGGAAGCTCCTAAACATCAACACCAACTTTGTCGAACCTGACAAGACAACAAGCTCGGTCAGCTAATTTATTTGTATAATCAAGAGGCAAGCTGGCGCAACAGAGACAAACACGCTACGATAAGTAAGCTTAATGTGACTACACATCCCAATATTGTAAATAAAAAGGTCTTTTCTGTACATATAATTAATTCCAGCCTGTCTTTTGTTTTCATCCTCTTTGCCTGTCGCAGTCTTTCAAACATTTCTGTACTGTTGGAAGGTAAAAAATGATTATTATTATGGTGGCTGTCTCCCAAATGTATTCAGGCCAAAGTAAGCCAAAACTTTTCTTTCATTGCAATTTTTTAACTCCCACTCCTCTTTCCATGTAACTATGAAGCATAATTCAGTATATCATGGGATGTACGCTTCACAGATTTTGCAAGATAGTTTAAAAAACCATGGGCGAAAATGCTGCAGGCAATGTCATTAAAAATCCACCTCGGAAACAGTTAAAATGTAATATATTAAATTTATAATGAAGGCATTTATGATAGTTTGTAGAGGGAAATCTGGTGAAGCCGTTGAACATCACTCAGCTAAAGAGGTTTGAAGAATAAAGAGCGAATCGATCACGAGGCTTGAACTTGAGGTTTGAGGTATCAATGCAGAATACTGATTAAAAGTCTTGTTTGATCTGCACCACAGGAGCATGTCTGGAATCTGCCAACAAATATTGTTTTAATTATTTCGTCGTCTATTAATAGCTATGACATGATTAACCATACTGACCTTTAAAATGTGAAGGAATTAAAAATTTCAGTTTTGCTTGATAGGAATGTGAAAGCAACACTCATGTAACCCGGCTTTGTTCTCTCTCCTCTCCGTCTCTCTCCCCTCTCCTCAGATATTGACGAGTGTGCTGAAGGGAAGCACTACTGCCGGGAGAACACCATGTGCGTTAACACCCCAGGTTCCTTCATGTGCATCTGCCATACGGGCTACATCCGGATCGATGACTATTCCTGCACAGGTGAGTTCCTCTGCTGACCTTTTGACGGGCTGGAATCAAGTGGAGAAGGCACTTTTGTTTTTTAGGGCTTCGGAGCTTCAGCCTCCTGAGCAACCATTTTGAGCAAAGAGCTGCTGGCGAAGTTAAAGTAGCGCAAATGAGGAAGGTATTTTAATATTGTCTGCATTGGAGATGAGGGGAGATGTGCAGGTTAAAGAAGTTGAATAGTACAATGTGTCTTCACTGCAGGAGCTTTTAAAGCATTATATACCTCCAGTAGGTTACTGCCAGTTAGGAATGATTTAATTAGCATCTTTAGTCATACACTGGAGGATGATATTTGATTTCATTATGACAAATTCTGCAGCCAACAGACGTGCAGACTCCCAGAGAGAGAGGGAGAGGAACAGGCAGCCAGACATTTAAATATAAACACAGTGAGTTATCAGTGTCAGAGTGCAGCATGAGACAGAATAAGGAAGCCGTGTAATGGAAAATCATGCCACGACAGAGGGACTAGTTTTCATACAACACCTGTAAAACGCACTGTAAACCACTGGGAATCTGTCGCCCTGCAATCATCCACGGTCTGTTATTTTGATATGCGTAGGGGTGGATGTCTCAGTTTGATTTGCTCCCATTGGTTTTGCTCTAATATTTGCACCACTTTATACACAAACATTCACATACACACAAATCAATACAGGCCTTAGTGCTTTATGATTCAGCATAAGCTAGCAGTGGAGAAAAGATTGAACACTGAAAGGGTCCAATCAATTTTCAGTTGCTTTTGCTTTGTATAGATTACAAAGCGCATCTATCTCCCTGCTTTGTTAACAACACAATTTCACATATTTATGGTATAAAAAAAAGAATTAATATGAATCTGTAAGCTCTATTATATTGTGAGATAAGCTGGCTGTTTGTAATTGAACATATTTGAAACTCAAAGTGCACTTGAATAAAAAGAAAGATTAACTTCAGTGCTCTGTGGAAATGTAAAAGTGTGGGCTTTCTGTTTGTGCGTCCATGTGAGTGTACGGACTTCGTCTGGTGTGTGAATGTACTGTGTGCGTGTGATAAGGAGAAGGGAAGTCACTGAGAACCTGAGAAACAGAGAGACTGTGAGTGGAGGCGGCAGACCCATTTGTTCCTGATCAAAGTTGAAGCAAAAGTCAATTTCAAAAGCAAACCAAATCAATCTAAAAAGATTGCCAGGATGATTCACAGTCTTTGTTCTCTGTCTGTGTTGTGGCTGATGGTGGGAGTTGCCCTGTTTGTTCACGATGCTGCTTCCACTATAGTTTGCCATCAGGTGAAAATAGATAAGGCAAGTCTTATACATATTGGAGAAAAGGCTCCTGTTAAATCATCCTGATTGATCAGGCTCTGTGCAAAGAACCTATCAAACAGGGCGTCATTTATTTATTGAGGTGTTTAAAAAGGTAGCCATGTTTGAATTGGTGTCATCAAAGTGCAAAAGCATGATTTATCTGTTGGATGACTTTATTGGGGAAATTTTATTCTTAAATTAATTAGTAACTTTGACATACTGTCACTATAAGATTAAAGAGAGCAATGCACATCCAAATTCCCAAAAAACGCCTGTTTGAATTAGTCAATCTGCTGTTGTTTTGGGAATACAAGTCACAACTTTAGCAGTTAAGCAAAGCAATCTTTGATTTTGGCCATAAAATAAATAATATTGCTTCAATACACACCTTAGCCTTAGATAATTCACAAAATAAATACTAACCCTGCTTTTAAACCAAAATATTAGTTGTTTTTTTTGTATATTCTATGCCTTTACTGACAGTGACAGTGAAGAGATGGCTGACAGCAAAGCAAGAGTTTAAACAAAATTCACATTCATTTGTCATTCGTACTCGCCCCAGTGACACAAGTAAATTTTATAGTTACACACACATATATATATATATATATTCTGTGTATATACAATGGAGTAATGGCGTTACCTATTTGTGCTGTTATACAAACTTCACAATTTTTTTTCACCTGTATTCAACAGGAAAGTTTCAAGGCAGACAGGAATCACTGAAGGTCTTTGTCAGGACAATTGCTATTGTAAATTCACCTGTAGTAGTTCTATTTAAAGTTATGGCTTTGTTATAATGCCAAATGCAGGACCACGCACAGAGTAAAATACATAAAAAGATCAGAATCCCTAATCCTTTCATAATGTAATGTCTCTGTCCTTCATCTGGCATAACGCAAAGTCATTGCACAGTGATGAGTGGCAGATCCGTCTCATTCCTCACCAGTTGTTTGCAGCTTGTGAAACACGATGCTAAGTAGCTCCCTGTGTGCATCATTTCCGACGAGGAGGCACCGTGCTGCATTTCCTCAGTGTCCGTAATTAAAAAAGCAATTTGCACCAATGCAAACTAATTCAGCAGCAGCAGAGTGAAGTGGATGGCTGCTGCCTGCGCTTTACGCCGTAGGATTTAGGCCTGCAGCCTTCCTGCCGTGCCATTGGAGTTTGAATTAAAGCTGTAAGACTCAGCAACAAGACGAACAGCCAGCAAAAACTCCCATTTCCTGCTCCATCTGGGACCCCCGTAGAGCTCCTCTCTTCCCCTGTCAATGGAAATCAGGAAATAATGGAGCATAGTTGAGGATTTTTGACTTTGTGTCTTTTTTATGAGCAGGCTTCTGCAAAGCGTAAACAAGTTAGAACTGAGATTGAGGAAAGGATATTTAAGGAAGTAACAAATGCACATTCATCTCTTTCGTTGCCACTTGTGATTTATTTCGAGAAAGAAACCTCCATGCTTACTCAGTCTTTTTCCATATTATCTCCAGACAACCACTGTACCCTATGTGATTTCACTCACCGTGTTTTCTCTAATCTTTTGAGCTGCGGGCAAGTTTTATTGTTTAACTCATTTGTCTTTCTTCTATTGCACACTCATTCCTCAGATTCACAATGAAGATTAATACCCGCAAACCCAGTGGATTAAACTGTGTCACTACATTTTATGTAGTTTCCTATTAAAATGCCTTTATGTCACTGTCGTGGTATACACAGCTACATGTCTCCTTATAAAAGTCAATTTGTGTGATTAAACCAAGGCTTATGCAGAGGTTGATGTAATGACTTTTTCCCGGCTTCAGTCAAATTACCATCACAGTCTCCCTACAGAGTTATTAGACTTTCAGCTCACACATCAACCATCACACAGATCTCACCACGACAGCACATCACACCTCTTAGCCCATATTAGAAAGATGAATTATAGCCAGATAAGTTGTCAACAATAACATTCAGGGTCCTTAAAAGAAAGCAGTGGAAAAACACAACAGGGCGCTTGTGCTTATACGTGTTAATATGCGAGTTTAGTGTCACCTCTCTTGTCCCGTTGGCAGTAATTGACAATAAAAAAGGGAATGTGCTAAACTAGTGACTGCAGGAATCTACTGTTTATTAATAGCAATTGAACATCTGCTTCTGTTTGAAAAGAGTCCGAAGGGAGCGCTGATTCTTTCGTGTTGCCCACAGAAGAAATATTACAGCTGTGGAAGGAAACATTAAACCGCCCCCTCCAGTACCTATTGACATTGTACATTCACATGATATACGAGCATCTTTATCATCCTCAATGGCTTTCACCAATTAACGAGGCGCAAACTCAGCAGAAACAATGTCCCGCTATTGATAGCCATATTTTCACATGCATTACAGTAGCGTATGAGAACCAGTCTGCCTGGTAAAGAGGATTAAGTTGACTGTAGTTCATTTCATGGCTCAGTGTTTATGTGCAGAATAGTGGATTAAAGGGCTGATCCACAGATTTAGGCCTGGACCAAACAGCATGGAGCTCTGGATGTATTTCCCCTCAGCTTGTCAGGGGGTCAGCAAGCTCAGACAGAAGTCTGTACTTTACATGTAGACCACCTGCAATGAGCGGGTGTCACAGGGTTCAGATCCCAGCTGGTGGCAGACGGGAACACGTTGACTTCATGTACTAGTTTAAATGAAATATGTACAACCAAATGTCCTGACACGGCCCCGATCCGTTTCCAGCGGAGGCTTTAGAAAAAGCAACATCCCCAAGTTTCTCTTGCCCCTTTCTTTGACTAGCACTTTATCCTTGATCTTGAAGGTCAAGATTCCTCCTCTTTCTTCCCCTCTACTCTTCGTCTTTTCCCCAAAGTGCCCGAGGTGCTCCTCGCTCTGTGAGATTAGCAGCTAATCCATGAAAGGTAGCGGATTGGTTGTGCTCTCCCTTTGAATGTTATTAAAGGAGGCTGTCCTGAGGTGTGCGTATGTGCTAGGTGTACATGAGCATGCATGCGCTCGTGCCCAAGGTGTGTATGCAGGGTGTGTGTCCTTGTTCTAATCCTGTGATAACCAGACCCGGGCCCCTGAGGCAGAGGAGACGGAGGGAGGGCTGGGCGGAGTAGGGGATGAAAGGATGGACAGGGGCCAAAAGGTGGAGCAGGGGGTTTGACAACAACAGAGATCAGAAAAGAAGACTTTGAGCCTGACAACTCAAAGGGCATGGCGTGTGGGGGCTGGGGGGGTTGGGTAGAAAGGTTTTGCCTTTTTCTGTGACTTCTAAGTATTCTGCTTGAATAACGGCCGTTATACATGCAGTTGGACTTAAAAGACTTTAACTGCTGCTTTTCTGCTAATTGCTTTTCTAAATTTGTAATTTTAAGGGTGTCCTTTGGAGTTGTTGTTTTTTTTTGTAAGCAAACAAAAGTTATGTTCACTTCAAAAGTTTTTAACTAAAACACGTTGTGAGTATTAGGGATGTATCCCAACAGCAAAATGAATGTGATGGAAACTAACACTCATTCCACCTGAAGTTGCTTGTTCTTATTCAGGGACATTATTGACATGTCTGATTCATATGTTTGGAGATGGCCACAAGAAAAAAATGCAACAGAGGACTTTCACTAACTAGTCACGTTTGACAGTTGGCGATGAGAAAAAGAGTTATTGCATGTGATGTTTCTGTAAGTTATTAGTAAGTCACTTGGAATGCAGCTTTTACACTTTAATTGTTTAAGCACATCTGCAGCAGATGTGGGATCAGAAAGTTCATAAAACTTAGTCTAGTTAAAAATAAAAAGAGAGGGAGACAGAAAGCCTCATTAAGAGTACAGTATAAGGATGTAGAAATACACTTGGTCGATTGTATACTAGGTCGATTCAGACATGTTGAATTAGATGTCTTCTTCACAAAACATTTGCACAGCCAGTAAGAAAGAAATATCAATATCTTGAAGTCTTCTTCTTATTTGCCTCTGTTGGAACAAGGTTGGAATTTTTCGATTTGTTTCTGCCACCAGCCACCTCTTGAATATTGTGAAAATAACTTCCGGCATGTGAATCATTTGTCTACACACTCAGGATTTCATGCCCTGCGATGTGTCACTCTTATGTGCCTTTGTTTGCTTCCCATCCTCTGTGTCACCCCTGCAGACAAGTTTTTTTTCTCCCTGACACATATATCATAAGGTTATCTTCCTTACAGGCCTGTAATTGTGAAGTTCAAGTTGAGGCAATACTGTTTTGAGGAAGGCAGCCCGAGGTCTGACCTCGCTGAGGCTGGTGTTGTTTTGGCAGGAGGTGGAGGGAGTTAAGCAGGAGGAGAAACGGCCAGCTCCAGAGAGATCCCTGGTGACAGGCTGTACATAATTGATTGTTTATCTGTCTACAGCCTGAGTAGCAGCAGACTGCCAGGAAATATCTATACACACACAAACACACACACAGACATACATTTTAGGGATTTAGTTTGTGATTTAATTGAGAAATCAGTAGTATAATAAGCCTAAATTCCTAAATAAACAAATTCAAAAGTAACCATTACTAAACTGACGATAATACACACACACACACACACACACACACACACACACACAAAGCGCCTACTGGCTCCGCTGCCCTGTCTGCTCAGACTGACGGCTGGCTGTTCCCAGCTCGAGCAGATGTGACCTT
>JAOWBC010000049.1:6892288-6906673 GCA_028566105.1 Hypoplectrus providencianus | reverse complement strand
AAAGCGCCTACTGGCTCCGCTGCCCTGTCTGCTCAGACTGACGGCTGGCTGTTCCCAGCTCGAGCAGATGTGACCTTGCGAAAAAAACTCCAACTTATTCTCTTTCCTCTCCCCTGCGCTCCTATTACTGTTTTTATATGCCCATGAGCAGACTTTAATTCTGCCCAACAGCAGGTGAGCGTGTGTGCATGTGTGAGATGCAGCAACAAGAGCAGAGCAGCGGGCCCTCCTAAGTGCCCTTCAATCCATCTCTCACACACATGCACACATACATCATACCCTCGATGGAGGAGCTCATCACAATGTCACTTTCAATTTGGATGAGCCCACGGTCTGTTCAGGAGATATAATGGATTGGATGATGGCAGGGAAATGGATGATGCGGCTCAGGTCTCCTGCAACAAGCATTCACATTTCTGATCCTCTCACTCTTCAGGAGCTATCTTTCGATGCTCAAGCCTCACTGTCTGTCACGATTGCATGCATTTTAAATAGTTGTAGGAAAGATGCCTATACATGAATAGGTGCGATACTGTGTCTTTGTGGTTGATGAAGGCTCAAGAGATCTGCTTGATGTCTGAACAAAATGTGCAAGATAAAACAGCTGAGAGAAATGAATAAATTTCCATCTCCTGCCAGGCTCAGTGCGGCCCAGAAATAACAAGAAACGGTCCAAACTGTTGCCCTCAGATTAGCAAAAAAAGTCTTTGTGTTTCTGTTCTCCAAGAGTCTTAACCTTTTCTAGGAGATTTAGTTGACTGCGTGTCCTTTCAGCATCCTTTGAAAGTTCTCTCTACGCTGTAAACACATGATAATACAGAATGAAAAAAAGTTGTCTAAATTACTAAATGTTTTTATTTAAATACTCAGAGAAAGAGAGAGAGCTGCCAGTAGAATTTTCACAAGGGTTTTTTTTTTCTGTATCCTTCGGGGTCCTGATGGAATACAAAGCTGTTAAATAAGGAAAAAGATGATTCCTGGAGGTTAGAACAAGTCCAGAAAGTTTTGTGCACTTCAGCTGATGTGATGCTCTGGAAGCAAGTACTTATCAGAAAGCAATATTTATGTGATTCTCAGAAATACAATAGAAGAGTATTGTTCTTTTGTGTGTCTCAGCGGGATAAAGATCTGCCTTTGTGCTCAGGGGCAGAGGGACGGCGTGCATTAGAGTGCCTGTTCATTCAATTCTTCAACTGTTTAGTTTAAAGTCTTAGGCCGGACTCAGGTGAGACCTTCAATCGCTTTTGCAGCTTCTTGTTTGGATTAAAAATAAAATCCCAGGCGACATCTCACCATGAAAACAAACACAGATGCCCCAGAGGAAAAGGCAGCTTCAATGAGTCAGCAAAGTGTGATGGACTCCGTGTTTAAGGAGGGTAAACATTCATCTGTAGTGCAAAAGGTTTGTTCAAAGTTTGTCACACAGCTCGTCCTGCTGGTGGTAACAGAGCTAACACAAGAGTTAGCTGTGGTGTCAGGTGTTATACGGGCCATAAACTACTGACATCATCCAACTTTATGAAAACTAAGTATAATAACATTTCAGATCAATAAAATGCTCAGAATCAGCAGCATCCACAGAAATCCAATTCCATTTATCTGAGCTCTATAAAAACTGAAGTGGAAACAGTGGTGTAGTTGTAAAAAAAAAAAAAAGAAAAAGAAAGAAAGAATGAGAAAACTTCTCCCCTGCAGCTTTAAATTGGCTGCAGCATTCAGTTTTCAAGAGCCCTGTTAATAAATTTGGTTCCTTTTTGTAAAAGATACGACAATTAAGTGTGATAGTCCTTAGCCGCTATTATATTTCTCTATAATAAAGGTAACACAAGATGTGGGCTGTATTTTGACTATAAGAGCACTTTAGAAATTAAGTTTTTATCCACCATTAGTAACCTCAGTGCTCTACTTTCCATTATTTGAGATGCATCATCAACCTTGCGTAAGGATATTATAAATACAAAAAAGACATAAAACAGCTTTAGCTTGTGTGTTGGAGGCACATATTGTACACTACTTTTGATATGACTTTGTAACCCCCCGTCCTGTATTATAATCCTTAAATGTACATGTAGGGCTCACAGTTGATAGTATCTGTCTTTATAGATGCATATATGTATTTTAGATTTTTTACACATGGTAAAACCACAACTTACATTCTTATTTCATCTCTGTAATAAATCATGTTTGACTGTCACTTATTGTTCATTTTACTGTACATTAGTGAGCTATTACTGATAATTCATGATTTCACATGTTGTTGTTTTTTTTGCATTGCAGTTGCACCAGCAAAAACGAGTTAGTTGTGGGTTTTGTATGCCACTGTGTTGACTTTCTTTGTGTACCTTCTGTGTGTCCTTTATCATATTCGAGTTCAAGCCAATAAACAACAGTACAACAGTGCAACAACAGGACCTTTTTTCCACCAGGGTCCCACTTTTTGGAGATGAATGGCCTTCTGCCTAAAATTCTTCCATCCCTTTTTACATTCTGTGTCATCTACATCGATGTTTTTGGGAAATGTCTTTCCATGAATTTGCTGCCTTCTTGCTGTCGAGGGTCGCACAAATGAACACATTTAAAAGCTTTCTCAGTAAGCCTTTCCTCAATTTGGTAAAGAAAGACAAAAAGAACAGCCAAAAACTACAGATGAATGAAGAGGAGGCATAGGAGGAAATGCAATGCTACAAAGGGAACCAATCCCAGTCGCTGTGGCCTGTGTCACTGCAATGTGTAGTTACATTTGTGGGCAGGTGCATGTCAGGCTGCTGCATCGGCTGCTGCAAAGGGTGTGCAATGTGCAGAAGTATTAATTAGGATTTACTCGACACTGACTTCATGGGGTTTAGTCATGGAGTATAACAATGTTTGTACTTGGACTGTTTGATTCGTAGAGCAGATTATTCTCCATTGCATTCTACTTTGCATCCTCAGTCTCCTCTCGAGATAGAGGAGAAGAGATTTGTTTGCCAGTTGGATACAGTATGTTGTCATGAGCTGTAGCCATTAGTCAAGCTTGTCAGTGGGATATTCATAACAAACCATATCACTAACTCCACAGCAGCAGCGATGAGAGCTTGGAAGAGTCTCGGTCCTAAGGGGACATTTTGTTAATGCTTGTGTGAAACTCAAAGAAAACATATTTCTCTTGGTGCTTAACCACAAACTGTAACATTTTAAAACACTTAAACTAAAGGCTAGTGGCTCATAAATACAAAATACAACACACCTCATTAACGTCAGTATCTATGAGCAAACGCTGGAGCTTATTTTGTGTATTTCTAAAACTCATATTCATTACTGTGACTGTTCCATTCCTCATATTGTGCCAAAAAAAGAACAACAAATTACTGTGAAACATCTGAAACCATTTTTTATGACAGATCACGGTTGGAGATAGAGAAATGGCTCGTCCTCCAGTCGGCTGTTTGTCACTGATATCTTATTACCCAACTCACAGCTGTCTAACTATCAAGTCATTTAATCCAAGACTGAGTCTCAAATCACTTTTTCTTAATGGAAAGTAAAACAAATTACCAGCTGGGTGCGATCATTCCTCAAATTTACAAGGAAAATAAACATTCAGTTTTCTTTAATCAAGTGTTTTTTTTCCTGATCGTAGTGGTGTGCAGATGTGAATATAATGACCGTTTTTGAACGATGGATGATAGTGCATTGGAAACAAGTCTCACTGCTACATTTTCCCAAAGCCAAATGTGTATGACATGTCTGAAACAGACAAGCTTGTTTGCAGTGACATATGTTTTTTATGTCTTCAGAGCATGACGAGTGTCTCAGCGGGTTACACAACTGCGATGAGAACGCCCTGTGCTTCAATATGGTCGGAGGCCACAGCTGTTCCTGTAAACCGGGCTACACTGGCAACGGGACCGTCTGCAAAGGTAAGCACCACCATGTTAGTTGGACATCAAAGACACCTAAAAATACCTGGTAAAAAATGGTTAAACATGAGTCAGATGTGAACTCTGTTTTAACATTACTTTGCAAACAAAGCCTCTTCTGTCTCAGGCTGGGCAGATAAATTCCACCACAGGAATAGTTCCTTTTTTTTTCTCCCACACAGCTTGAGTTATGTAGAATCAACCATCCAGAAGAATCAGTAATTATCACATTTTGATCAAAAGTATAGGACTTAAATTATCATCTATTGAGCAATGAGACATGAACCACCTAAATCACAGAACAGTCTTCTCTCCTCAGAAAAACTTTGAAGCACTGTTGTTTCTGTACCAAATAGAATTGGACCAGAACTTAACTGTGAACACGTCCTCACATCTAAACAACATAAAAGACCATTTATTAATGTCTCTCAGAACAACAATTATGACAATTCTATTTAATGTTGTGAAACAGTTGCCTCTTATAACACATTTTTAACAATTTAAAAACAGAACCACTTGGTGCTTTTTAGGCTGAAAACAACAACTTATATTTGGGTTCAAATGAGAAAATGATAAAGTTGGTTGACTTAACCAATGGTTAAGTTAAGATAAATTAACATCGACATTTGGTACTACAAGAGACAGCAAAATTGTCTTGGGTAAAGGTCCTGCGTCTGTTATCTCACATGACATCCTTCTTTGCCATGCTACAGAATTATTTTGTTCAGTTTACAAATGAAAACAACTTTGTTATAATTGGGTTATACGATACCACGATGTGGTAACCTATGTGATGTTATGCATGATGTGTTTAAAAAAAAACATGTTACCTCAGAAATGATTGAGTTAAAATAAGTAAATGTTGACTTTAGGTTTTACATCAGTTGTATGACCTCACCTGACTTCCTCCTTTGTTTCTGTCATAACTATTATGGCCATGATAGGTCTCAACCTAGCAAAAAGAAGGAAAAAAACTCCTAAACCTGGCTACTGATGAGCTGTTTGCACAGAGTTCCTATACTGTAGTGAGGACGGCCTGAAATGTACACACATATCTTGACTTGTTTAATATTGTGCCACATAACACTTTTCATTGGTCATTAAGTGTTCATGTTTCAGTATGCTCACAATTAAGATTTTGAATCAAACATCAATCCAACACCTTTTAACTAAGATTTACTTTAATCTGTTTTGAAAAATACGAGATAATTCACTCTCCTGCACAACATCCCAATTAAAGATGTTTCTGCTGAGCTGATGTTGTAATGTGGCTGGCGTCCCCATATCAGCAACCTTTCATCACAAACATGTAAACAGCGTTGTGGTTATATTCTCACCAGCCTGTGACCTTGTTTAATATAAGGGCTTCTGTGTTTGTTTTTCAGTTTGTGATCTATGCTCTTACCAGGAAGTAGACTTGACTTTAGCTTGTTAATCAATCCCTTGATTAGAAATCTATTTAAAGGGGAAGCAGACTGATTTCACACATGAATATCAGTTTACTCATCATCTGGATGGCTTCACATCCTTTGAAAACAGTTTTATAGTGTAATTCTTTGGCTCACAACTTCATAACGCTTAAGGTGATGTCAAATAGCATGTTCCCCTTATAAGCCGGACACAATTATATAGTTTTATATTAAATTAGATAAAGATAACAAAAATCAAGGCATAAATAGATTTTAAGTAAGTTCCTTTTGTTTTATTACTTTATCCAGCATTTTTGGAGTTTGACCTGAGCTGATAAAAGTATGCTTCAATTGTGATCATTTTGATTTTCAGTTATATGTCCTTTAAATGTATGGAAGTCCAAACTAAAATTGGACCTTCAACAAAATCTCAAGTACTGTGTGCTACTTCTTTCAATGGATAGGGCGTCTTTTGTTTTAATACTTCAATTCTTTATTCTGGGGAAGCAGGGTATAATCTGTCTACATATTTCATTTATTTCAATTGCTTTCTGTCAACTTCAATGACTTCTCTGTGTTTTGGAGACACATTAACTAACAGTCTACCCATGGATAATGAACATTTTTGAATTAACCTTGGTGAGATGCATTAATCACTCGAAATAATATCGTGAGAGCCTGTAATGAATCACATCACCAAATTAGCTCTTATTCTGTATGCAAATACATATGCTGCTGCTGGTCTAATTACATAGTTAATGCTCGTTAATCTTTGTGAGTAATGGCTCTTCTCCTCTGGTCTACCTCTAGCTATGTGTGACGGATTGTGCCAGAACGGGGGAACCTGCGTCTCACCTAACAACTGTGTTTGCCAGCAAGGATTTACTGGGACGAGATGTGAGACAGGTAGGAGTTCATTTCAGTTCCACGCTTACGTTTCAGTCCCTAAAAATAGCTCTAGGAAGACTTTTGACTGTGTGTATGAGAAAGGACGAGAAACAGGAAGAATGGGTGACATAAAGTGAGGGGGTGTTTTATTTTCTTAAGATCTAACAGTAAAAAGGACGAAAGGGAAGAGGAGGGGAGATTACCGCTGCAAGGTTCTTAAGATCTTAGTTGTTGCTTTAGTTATCGTGGCATATCTGCACTCCTGTTTAAAAAGGCTGCGATAATTCTTATTTTTTGGAGCTGTCTCTGCTCTGACCCTGACAAAACAGCTGATCTGTAAGTGCAAAAATGTTTCCACTCTGCTCTGCTCACAGTGTGTCTGTGTGTGTGTGTGTGTTTGAATGTATTTGTGGCTTTGTGTCTGTGGGTTTGCACTGCGTGGTGAATAATGAGCTTGTACCTCTTCCAATGGCCCGATGGAGGATTTGAACTGCAGTTGCAGCAGTATGGGAATTACCCCATATCACAGCCTGTATTAATCAGCATGGCATTCCTCCTCATAGGCTCCATGCCACATCCAAATTACAACTGCACAAACTCCTGGTGCACAGTATCCGATAGGGCCAGATAGCTTAACCGTGTATTAAGTCAGCCTGTGTTTATAGCAAAGACCGTATCACTGCCTGCTGTAATGCATAGAAATATGTCAAACACAACGTCGTGATAAGACTCAGAGCTATTCAGTGTGTTTTCCCCCGCAGTGCTGCTGATTTAAAGCAACCAAGAAAGACTGTAATCCTGGCTGCTGCGCTAGATGCTCCATATGTCTAATCTATAGTAGCAGCACCTTTCTCATAACCCGCTTCAACCTTTCGTGGAGTGTCCTTGAGGAGACAAGCGGCCGAGGTAATAGAAAGTCAAGTCATGACAGTTCTCTCGGTGTGTGCGCCTGTGTTTGAGTGAAGCAAACTGAGCCTCTCTGCTTGCTCATTGGTTCAGGTATTGATTGCACATAAAGGACCTTTTTTACGAGGCGTCCTTTTTACTGCCCGCCTTAAAGTAAATGAATTTCCTCATGGTGCTGCTATGAGATGCTGAGGAAGGGTGTGTGTGTGTGTGTGTGTGTGTGTGTGTGTGTGTGTGTGTGTGTGTGTGTGTATAAAGCTACCGAGAATGTGTTAACACACCTAACCATAATGACTTATCCTCCTCCCCATTTTGCAGCAGAGAGGGTTCTGAGGACCTCGTCCCTTAGTAATGGCACGGTCCAGGCAATCACACATTTCATTACCCTCTATAGTGTTTTAGATCCCTGCTTTCTCTCTTTTTCTCCATTTACCCTCTTTTGTGAGTGTCCTGCATCTGAAAAAACAGTCACAGAATAGTCCTTCAAAGGAGAAATCTTAACAAAATGTAAGCCAGCTTTGTCCAAGGTGATTCTATTCATCACTCTGGATCCCAAAAGCTCCACAAATGAATAAGTTTTGCAGGAAATATTTCTTTGTTGTAAAGTTTTTTTTTCACACTTTTATTTTCATCAGATCAATAATATCAAGGTTAGGTTTGAGGTAGGTTTTTGTTCTGAAATAATGAATATCTCTGTCCATGAGAAAAGGAAACGAATTCTCTAAAAAGTCAAAGAACTTAGCTTCGTTAAAATTCAGAATTTTAAAAAGCCTTTATCATAGTCGCTGCATGAAAAACAAGATCAAGACCAACACTTTGGACTACACACCGGCTTCTCTTAGAGTCAAAGAATCACACACTCGCACAGAACTGAACTGATTAAAAGCTTCAAACGTACAAATTTTAGTCACATTCGGCTCCCTCATCACACCAATACTCAATGAGTGAAGTCACAGATAATAAGGATGGATACTAATGTACATATGGATTTGTGAACATTGATCGCCTAGCCTTTCATCGGGAGCAGCTGCTCTGTGTCACATTTCTGTCAGATTCAAGAAAGATTTCTCAAAGTTTGAAAACTTTTTCTTGATAAAAAGATATGGTAATACTATCTGGACGTGGAGATATGTATGTCTTCACCCCAGTTTAATGCAGGTGTATTCAACTTTGTTTATGGTCCTCACAACATGAAAAAAAAAACATTTTAGCAATGTACCACTGACATGTTTCTTCATTTGTATTTGTAGGTCACACCAAGGCTTCCCAATATGAGGACAGTCATGCTTTTACAACTTAAAACTTTACCAGGTCAACTGTAATCAGTGAAGACTCCCAGTGTCTGTGCTATACTACGCTAATATATGCTAAAAAATAATAGATGCTGAGCTGCTACAGATCATTTAACCCCAGGGGGCACCAATCTTCTGATCTCATGTTCGGCAAAAGAGTTTACCAGCGTATTTCCAAAACATGTTCCAACTAAGCGCCATTTTCATTAGGAGAAAGAACTATAAAGAATATTTCCATGGTGGAGGCAGATATCTAGAAATGAAATATGTTTTGCTGTAATTTGGGTGGAACAACCCTTTAAGATGCTCTTTCTGTGTTTAATGTGACTGAAAAACAACTGGTTGTGAATAATTTCCTCCACAAATACTGCTGTCTGTTTCTTAATCATACCACGAGAGGAATCAGCGGATGAAAGATTGGTGGCTCAGGGATCAGTCTGTTTTTAGGATCTGCGCCACTCATCACTGATTAGAATTCGAGGTTCGGAGGACGCAAACACAAACAAGCGCTCAAATGCATGCCGAATCTCTTGCATGCTCCTCATGCCTCCGGCGACAAGATGTTTGTCACCACAGCTGCCGCTTCAGTGTGCATGTCGTCTCCCTCCCCTCTTCCACAATCCCACTCCTCCCAATCTCTTCCGAGTCAGCTCTGTGACAGCTACCGTCCTCATGTGCATTTTTTTTCTTCTGGTTTCATAGTCTAGGACCACCGTCAGGGCCCCGTGCTACAGGGCGAAAGCCTCTGGCAACGTTTAGAGACTTCACCAGTCATTCAATGTGAAAGGGGGGAGTCCGTCTTATTGCCTCCTCACAGTGTGACAGGAGCTCCCAGTGAGGGAAGTGTCTACTGGAGGAGCTCACAGAGATGTATGGAGGTTAATGTACTGTTGGATATGCTGCGCTACTGGTGGGGAGGATGGAAAGGAGGAGGAGGAGGGTGAGACTATGGTTTGGGGAGAAGAGATGGAGATGTACGGGGAGAGTGACAGATGCAAAATTCTAGGAGCGAGAGGAAAGGGAAGTAACGACCAGGAGGAGTGCGAGAGGAGGTGAAGTGGAAAGGAAGATACAGAGATGTTGGGAAAAACTGACAGATGCGGCAGCCGAATGGGAAATGCAAGGAGGGAGATGGGTGGCGAGAGGGCAGGGGTTAGTGAGTTTTTCTCCGCATTTGGATGCGGAATGAGGCTGGCGGAGTCGGTGCTGCAGGAGGAGGAGAAGCGGAGCTGGGTGGATGAACATGGAAAAGCTTTCACTAAGTCTGGGCTCCCCACCCCCAGAACCCTGTGAGCTTTTAGAGGCCTCCCCCGGGACTCCACCACTTCTGCTGCTGCAGCGGCAGACTGACGGCCTGTCATAAGACACTGAACAGGAGCTCTTCAATGCAGTGTGGATTGGCACACGCACACCTATAAGCACACACACACATACACACACACACACTTACATATGAGAGGATGCTAACAGATTGTCTACATGCCTTTACATTTTGGATTGTTGTACGCCTGTGTGTTGTGTGAACTTGTAATATTTCGTGTACATTTGTGTCTTTAATGGCAGGAGTGTGTATACTCTTGTTAATGTGTTGTCACTTTGTGTTATGATTTTTTGTGCGTGCGCTTGGTGGCTTGTCATTACCATTCAGGGGGAATGGATGGGGAGGGACAGGGGACATGCATTGCTGACAGACAGACACCAGCTAGTGGGGAACTCTGACACATCATGAATTATGCAGGACACAGCTGCGGCAGGGCACATACACTTCAGTCGTGGATATAAATGTACGCAGGGCCAGCCATGTAATGTGTGCCCTGAACATGCCGCATAGTCAATATGGAAGCCTCAGGCTAGCACCTTATATGGCATGAATGAGAGATGGGCAAACGCTGGAATATAAGGTTTATTTTTCAGCAAAATGGACGACCATTTTCTCCCCTGTCTTGGAGAAATTCTGGATAAAAATGTGCTGCTATAACTATAAGGATGGTGTAGAGTAAGAAGTAAAAGTCTTTTAAAGCCCTTAATGAAAACATAAAATGGGAGAGGTTATTATTTTTGTGTGATTGCTCACTCACTTGGAAATGAATTTGTCAGATGTGGTGTAATCAGCACACGCTGAGGTTGTAGTCGCTGTAATATTTGGACGTGACTTCTTTTTGTTTTCCATTTTATTTGGACTTACACTGCAAGATTTTTTTTCATGTGACATTCGATTCTCTGCAGAGAAGCAAAGTTGCCCTCATGTTTTGCCCCAGGCTTTTTTCTTATATTTTCTTAGATTCAAGAGGTTTTAAGTCAGTTTCTAGAAACTTGTTAAAAGTGTACATACATAACTGAAAACATTTAAGAGTTAATACAAATGCAGTGCATAAAGATCTCAGGCACCGTGGCTGATTTCTGGCTTAGAGGAGTTTTGAATTCATATAACACATATTCATTCAACATTGTAAACATTTCCTCTTTAATCCTTGGAAGTGCTGCTTAACTTCTTAACTTGTGTGGTGCTGAGTACACTTTAGGGTAATCTTACATTAACCTTTTATAGATACATAAAAGGCAAATCATAAATAAGAAAACAATATAGAACGTTTAGACTTTGAGTACATCCTGTTTGTGCAGCCTAACTTAAAGTCATCAGTCTGTGCTGTTAGCTCGCAGCGTTTGATATAATCAGTGTCAATGGGTGGAGGTGAAAGAATTTAACCCTGGTGTACTTCACACAAATGAGCTTATACACACTGCACTGAAGCCCCAAGTCTGGGGACTAAAAGCACTAAAATAAAATAAGAGGAGATGCTGAAAAAGAGAACAAAGCAGCAGAGAAGGTGGAACTTTGGCAAGATGACGTTAATATAATACTGAAGGCATGGGTTTAAGAATGTGTGAGCAAAAATGCTTTAACTTCAAGTTTGCACTGAAGAATACAGATAAAATACATGTACTGATCATTATCCCTCTGAAGCTAAAGTAGTTACAGCAGTATACAAATCCTGAAAACGTCTAGAACAGCCCAATCATGTTTGGAGATGTGATATACAGTTGTATTTCCATAAAACATTAAAAAGAAAAAAAAAGTTGAATTATTTTGGATTTATAAAGAATGGGAAAATAGGCCCTAAGTGTAACCAATACTAAAAAAATGTACATTTAACAAATTTACATATTTTACAACCTCTCCTGTCCGCTCCCCTCAGCTCTGTGAAAAACTCAGTTTTGCTGAATTTCTCTCACGTGTATCAGTCTCAACCAAGTCCAACCAGGCATGTTGTTGACAGGAACATGTTATTGCAAATATTTTGATTTGGGGAAAACGTTAAATGAAGTGATTTTATTGAAATATCACTTTTTTGATTGTGGAATTGATAATAATTTCACTTTTTTCAGTTTCTGGCCAAGATAAATAATCCCATTTTTATTTTAGAAAACAAGCCTTTCAAGCCGGCCAGCGGGTGGTGGAGTTCAGACGGTTTAGTTTGTGGCAACAAAATCCACCAGCTTACATCTTTGACCATCAAAGTGCAGTATTCATTGTACGAGATGTGCTTTGCTCTGGTTGCTTTTGAATTACTAATGAAAAAGAAAATAGCAATAGAAATGACATACATTATAATGCACAATTCATGGCCATGTGATGCAAATCCACAATTTTATAAATAATTCTTCAAGGTTAAAGACATTCTTCTTATTCCATTCATTTCCATTCCCTCCAACTTCACATATAGCCCACATTATAAACAAGATCTTCACTTCCATAAATCCGAGAATATCACACTCACACTCTTGATAAAAGTATAGGCTAAATGATGAAATAGATAAACAAAACTGTAGACAGTTTAAATAAGTCATGTTGCAGTTTCATCTGAAAGATAAGTGAGCAGGAGGAATGTGTAATCTGTGAGTTTTAAGAGTGTTTTTAGTGAGGGTGCTTTTTAAAATACCCTGCAAGTGTAAGCAGATTCAATACACAGGCTTTATGATCGTCTTAGCTTTAAGATGCTTTTAGGAAACAGGACCGTAAACACTCTCTATGAGCCCCAAGCGGCCGCCTGAAATAATTGGACATAACATCTGGGAACATCCCCTTAAGTTTTGGCCTCAGATGTGTGTTTATTGACTGAATTGCTGAACTGTTCCGGGGAGATGAATGGGGAGGTAGCGTTTGTATTTCTTTTATTTTCAGCTCATTATCTCCTCCTTTCAAGCCCCTCTAAGCTTGTTAGGGTGCTTTGCCACCAGTTAAAATTTTCTGTCACTACGCTGTCAGTTCTGTAACTAATGGCCGTCTCTGCTGTCCTTGGCTGGCCTCTTTGCCAGCTTCTCAAAGGATGCTGTGGGCTGCTTCAGGGAGGAGTGCATTTGATCAGATGCTGTGTGGATGGACACCTCTCCCTTTAATCTTTCAATTCATCTGCAGTCTCAAGTCCTCACAAGCACTTTTAATCATCAGCTGCACTGAATCACACGGAGGCTAGTTTAGCATCAATACTGATGTTTAAGGACAAGGAGAAAGGGATAAAAGATTTTTTTTTATGTGTGGTGATAATGATGCAATTTAGATTTGTGACTCCTACACACTCCTGGAGGGTTATGTCCAGGAGCACCATCAGGGACCCCTGGTGTATTACACCTACACTGTAAAGTGATGCTTTATTGGAAAGAAAAAACTCTCATTTTCTGAAGTCATGATCATTTAACAGCACACTTCTTTGTCTAAAGTGATGCTCTCCTAAAGAACTGTTATTTAAAGAGGGGAGGGTTCTGTTTATGTGAGTGAAATGGCTCCATTTCATCAGAATCTCCATATTCAATTTAATATTCAACCTTTTTTTTTTTACTTAACGTTTCTCCTACTTCTGTAAGGGAAGACGAAGGAGGGGAAGGAAGAGAAAAGCAAAGTTTGAAGAGGACATATGTAGGGAAAGACAGCTGAGAAGTGAAGAAAGGAAAGGGTATTTAATTACTGGGTAATAGCAGATGAGAGGAGATAAGACAAGAGGAAAAGGGGGACAAAAAAAGGAGGTGATCTATTATGAGATGTAAAAATGGAACAGAAAAAATAGCAATGAAGAAGAATCACGGAGGAGGATGGGAGGAGACAAGTGGGTGGCCAGTGAGTTCATAAGGAAACTTTGAAGGCAGTGAGAGGAGGAGTGTGGAGCCCCGAGGTCACGCTGGCATATTGACTAGGACAGAGAGCCGAACAGGGCCAGACAAACAATTTGTTCCCTCAGACCTCATTTACATTGATGTCAAGCTCCGGGAAGCTTGTCAGAGTTTTAGACAAAAACACAGACTAGACAGGCTAAACAGAGCAGACAGAAAAACGGACAAAACAACACAAAAAAAAGCAGACAGCCCGAGCCACACAGTTGGGAAGATAAATGGCAAATAGCCAGACCTGCAGCTGGTCAGGTGGACGTCATACAAGTAGTTAAAGGTTGGCATGGTGCATGTGCATGACAAACAGGGCTGACCAGGTTAAACGGCACAGGAAAGAAGAGCTTGTTGAGGCTGAGCAGTTGTATCATTTTAAACAGTGAGAACCACAGCGTGTAGGTGAGGAAAAAAACAACACAACCTCATCACAGCTGAAGTCTCCCCTGGGCGCCACCCACCCCACAGTCAGGCACAGGTAGTGAATATTTAAAACCATATTAATTTTTTCGCCCCTTGACAGCTCCCATGATGCATCGCTGCGGCTCTCCCTCTCTCCCTCCTTTGCTTCACGATTTACCCATAAGGCCCGGGGGCCTGTGACTGTTGAAGCTCAAGCGGCTTGTTTAAGCACAGTGATTATGTATTCATTATTTATTTAGAGACGGCCTTACAAAGCACTCACTCCATCACCCATAATTAGTGTGTCTTAATTAGGCCCTGCTAATGGCCGGAGCTGTCGTTGAGCTGAGCGCAACCTGCTGCTTCTACCTAAATGACACATCTCCCAGGGATAGCTGGCTGCTGGAGCTGCTGGAGCTGCTGGAGCTGCTG
>JAOWBC010000049.1:6879110-6892188 GCA_028566105.1 Hypoplectrus providencianus | reverse complement strand
GCTGCTGGAGCTGCTGGAGCTGCTGGAGCTGCTGCAGTGCAGTGAGCTGCACTGGCCACTGGACAGCTACATCACTGTGAAGGCCAATGAAAATTAAATTGCACGACTCCTCTGCTGATGCATACAGATCTGCTCTGTAAAATACATCATATTCTTTCTCTTTGAGAAAATGAATCTGTTTACAAAAGTAAATCTGGTTTATAGGAGGACTCGACATTGACAAAAAACAATAAAAAATACCATTACCAGATCTCCTAAAGTGGTAGCTATACCAATAGAGTACTTTACCAGATACCTTTTTTCTCTACTTAATTCTAAACCCCATCATTCAGTTGCGTATTGCACCAAGCATCCTCATCCAAATTATTTGTGCTTATTTTGCTTATTTCACTCATTTAATAGGATGAACTGCCTCTGTCAGATGCCCTGCTCTTGACTTCACCACATCACAGACTGTATGAGGTAGAGCTGTTGCTGGAATGGGCCAATGACAAGTCTCATTAAATTGAAGGGGACTTACAGTGACAAAAGGGGGGACAAAAGGGACCAGGTATTGCAGGTATTTTTTGGGTTTGTATGGGTGCTTGGAATCCACTAACGTGCTTATATATTAATGTTGTACTTTCAAGTTTTGGAAAATGCTTGGATTTGAGATAAAGTGCTTGTGATGGTTGCCATTTTAACTATATTTTTCTCGCAACAACCAACCATCCGACTATAGATAATTGCATGTTCAGTGGAATAAATAATAAATTGAATAGCCAATCTAACATGGGTTTTGCGTGCGCTCTGCTTGTGGGACTGATTTGCCAGTTTGATGCAAAGGCACCAGACAGGTGGTTGACCCGACATATTTCAGCCACATGCTCGCCTATGTGTGCATGCATCAGTGCGTAAATTACAGGCTAGTGTATAAGATAAATAACATAAAGCTACTAGAGACAAGGTAAACCTAAGCTTAAAAATTAACATTGAAAGTATTTGAAAAGTACTTGAGTTTGACCATTGAAAACCATGTTATTGACTGGGTAAGTTTTCATATTTCCTAATATTGCTTACTTTGATCACTCCAGTAAAGGGAGGTTCACCCCTAAATCACAACAAACATATTTTGTCTTACTTGTAGTTCGATTTATAAATCCAGATTGTTTTGACTTTTTGTTGGGTAGGCTTCGGTTATATCTTTAATTTTTTTAAAATATCATACCTGTACAAGATTTCACCGGGGTAAGCAATATGTGAAAGTATTTGTGTTAAATATGAAGAAGAACCTCTACTGGAAAGAAATATTGTACCTACATGAAACTGCTCAAAACCTGATGATTATCTTGAGTGACAGGTTCTTCATACCAAAACCTTTTCAAATCTACTTTACTGCACCACAAGCTAAGTGCCACCTTATTCTGATATATTTAAGAGAAGAAAGACTTCTCTGTAGCAGATATCTACAACACTCAAACTTACACCAAAACAATCTTGCAAGATAAATAGCAATACAGACTAATAAAATGTATTTTTGTGCTCCTTTAAAGGTACCCATCCCCCAGCCAGAGTGCCATTGTTGCTATGAGGTACATTTTACACTTAAGATAATTTTCCCAGGTTTGCAGTCAGTCAGCTGTAACACATTGAGTGTAAATGTGATTAAAAATATCTGTCTCTGTAGATGCTAAATGCTCGATAGTGTTCATCAGCATGTTGCTGCTGGTAGATCAGCTTTAAATGCTGTGAGAACACTACTGCTTGGCTTCTACATCATAGGTTGCATTTACCAGCACAGGGTTGTTCAAATTTTGTCTCGGTGGCTGTGTTGGGCCCAGCTGTCCATCAAACACACCCATCCTTCCTTCCTTTCAGAGGCTTTTATACTAAAGTAGCATTTCTGATATGTCTTTATGGACAATTTTTTTGATCCTTTCAGAAATTAAGCAATCATTCTGAATTTCACTTGTACACGTTTTTACCTGCAATTATTACAAATTAAGCTTCCACTTATACTTTTAGGCTGGAGGAATTTCACAGCTAAAGGTATGTGATACGCTGATTACACTTTATGTTCTCTTGCAGCTAACGATTGTTCACAAGGCTTGTTCCCAATTTACCATGATTACTCATCCACTCTCCCACTCAAGTGCTTGCAGATATGGATTTGCGTTTCAGTGTCTGTTTCATCTTCAGGAACACAGTGTGTAACTCAATTTGCCTCGGGTTTCATGATGATTGATTGATTACTTGAGTTCGTTCTTTCTCTTAATGAAGACTGAGGCCCAGCGACAATCACTCAATTACACTTAACTGTACACAAAGAGCAGGGATCAGGAATCCATTTCTTGCCTTATCCCTGTGTCACACACATGCCGATAAGGCGCTGTGCATATTATAATCGACCTAAAGATTCTGCAGCATTTTCTCATTGTAAATCTGACATGACAAATTCAACTCATTTTAAATTCCATTTATTGTCAAATGGCGCCTGACTTGAGCGCAGAGGAAAGGTTCAGCTGAGATGCAGAGATGTCTTTGAATGATTCCTCCCGGAGCATATCAGGATTATCAGGTAGACCTCTATGGGAATGGAAATCAGTTTGAATTAGGTTACTGTACGGGAGATGTACGTATGGCAGCAGCAAGAGTGATGCAACGCAGCAGAACTGCACCCCAACCCCCAGGGCTATCTGTCAGTGGAAGGCAAAAGATGTGGGGAGGGAAGCGACAGTGGTGCAAGCCAGAAAGGAGGGGTACAAAATACAGAACTGCGCCTGTCCAGGATCAGAATAGGGAGCGAGGACGAATTGAAGAGGTTAGCGGGTGCACTGAAAATGAAAGGGAGGGATGAAGAGAAGAGGGCAGTCAAGAATAAACTCTAAACTCTGCCTTTTTCCGCTCAAAGAGAAAGAGCAAACCGCAGGGATGGGGAAAGGTGATGATGAGGGCAGCTCTGTTTTTTTACCTGAGCTTTGAGACGGAGATAGACAGGCGTAGTAAGAGAGGAGCACATGGAAAGGTGAAAGCAGAGGATGAAGAAAAAGAGAAAAGGGGGCGGTCATGGCGGAGCGGCATAACAAGCCCAGGAGGGTGCAGAGAAAAGACCGTCCTCTTGTTCCTCACTTTGTCCTCAGAGAGCTGCCTTAATAGAGCCCTTGTTTCCAGGCTGCCACTCAGGATAACGAGTAGGATAACTGCAGTCTGTCCCATTGTCTCGCTTTCTCCTCCTTCGCTTATTCCTCCTTTATCTTCATGGTTCTTCCTCCTACTCTTCCCCGTCTCCTCCACCTTCCTGTTCCCCTCATCCAGCTCTTCTGTGTGTGGGTTTTTATTTTTCTGTCAGTTACCACGTCTTCCAGTCAGCAAGGTAACTCCAAAATAACTGTTCTTCTGTGGCCTTGACCTCTGCGAGATATAGAGACAGAAAGCCAGATTTGATTTGTTTGTGCAGTTTTTTTTTTCCTGAAAGCAGAGGGAGGAAAAACACGACATGATGATTTAACTAGTGAAAATACGGTGCCATCCACATCTACGATTGAACGAAAGCATACGCCTCGTGATTCAGCGGAGACAGCGCTTTCAGGCAGCGCCCTTGTTTGATTGTCATTGTTGATGATTTAATTACAATGATCTTCCATTATCCTTTACGCAGGATGATAAAAGAGAAGGCGAGACTTTTGCAATCATGTTGTATCCTAGCCTACCTCACACATTCAATCTTGTCATGTCCAAGGTGCAACAACAGTGAGTTTCACTGTCCTGAAACACGGCAGCGCTTTAAAAGTTGATTTGACAGCAGGCTGAGAAGCAGCGGGCCGTAATTGTAGCTGACAGGTTTGGCTTGGATGAAAGAGAAAACAATGAATCTTTTGTTGAGGGTGTAACCCTCTGTTGTTACAGCCAGACAGTCAAGTTTTTAGAACACCTGAATGAAACTGGCTGAAAATAACCCATTTGCATATTTTTAGACTTCACCATCAGTGCCTGTTATAAATAGTATCCGACTGCCGAGTTGTACTTTGAACAATTTCATACAGCTTTATTGAGGAGAAGAGGAAGATTTGAACAAATTCTGCTTGTTTTTTTCTATACTGGCAATACACCTCATGGAGCCTTTCCCTTTATAAGCTCCCCACGCTTTTATCGCAGTGAAATTCACAGGCAACAAAGAGCATTGGATATTTCTCTACAGGAGTGGGGAGAATTTATATTAATTTTCAAAGATAGGCTGGTAATAGTATTTGCTGTAGACTCGTGATTTTTAAGCAGTGTCCTTTTAACCCAGCATTTGCATCCTAAGGGGAGAAAATGAGGTGCTCTGCTCTCACCAAACTGATGTAATTAGTGAAGTTTCTGCTTTAAGTCCGCTACAGCAAAAGAAAGAGCTTTTCTGAACCTTGCCCAGTATGGAAAACGTCATATACTGAAGAATTTTAAGCAAACCTGCTTCTCAGACAAATGCAGGTCATTTTTAAATAGATAAAGCCCTAATCTGCGGGACATTTCATCAACGGTTAATCTGCTGCAGAAATTCTATTAAAAGGCTGAGGGCTCATTAGCCAATAGATCTTAATCCCATTACTGCCTGGGCGGTGGGGGACCGCGAGCCCGTCTGCCTGCCACTCTATGGGGGATACTGTTGCAGGCAGTTGTGGAGAAGGTCAGACGCGGCACACTGCCATTTTCATAATGAGAGCGGAGCATCATGCATCACGCACAATCATAAAAAAGCCATCATTGACTATACGGACACATTTAATCACGGTGCATGTCTGGGCCTAACGTATTTAGCCCTACCGTGTAATAACAGGCTTTATTTCCTCTCTCGTGTGGGCCTGGCCCTTAGTTTAATTAAATGTTAGCTGAAATATCAGAGTGATCCGTCTCTCTCTCTGTATTATGCTCATTGTTGAAAATTATATTGGATTTGTTCTCCGTCGATGTTTGCGGTAAAGTTGCAGGGTCGCTTGTTGAAATAAAAGGGTTGAATGTTGGCCTGTTGTAAACAGAAATAAGAAGTGAGAGAGAGAGGGAGAGTGAAAACAAGGAAACACAGATAAAAGGAAGCGGATAGCGGAAATGGGGGGGGGGAACTAGGAGAAGAGAACGTCAGAGCATGTAATCAAAGTCTTATTACAGACAAGAGCTGAAGGAGGAGGCAGAGTCAAGGATAGTTCTAAGTGGAGCTCTGTGAAAACAAACATCAGCTCCAGCTATTGACAACCACCCACAGGATGTGTTAGAAGGTGTGTTAAAGCCTTTTGCTGAGCCTCTTTCACAAGTCACCTCATAGAAACTCCTAATGTCCGGACAAAGTTCATTGAGAGTTTGCACACACCTTGGATCTTATTTGTTTGCCTGCTTGTGTTGGGGGATTAGGCTGTGTAGGATTTCTACTGGCATTTCAAACGCAGGCCCGATGAATCTGTGGCTGCTAAGAATAGGCTTGTTATATTGGAATCATTCATTCCCTGCTATCTTTTATTGATACAGATGTCCTTCTCTGGCTACGCATCTTTGCTTCATCAATAAAGCCTACGGACGTGATTCGCTCAAACACTAGACACGGTGTTTTATCAATTATAAATCAGTCAATGCTGGAAATGCCTACCAGGCAACAATGCCGTTCAATGTTTTGAAAGCAACATGAAAGTGACTGTATACGGATGTCTTATTGCTGCTTCTCCTCTCCTCAGATATTGATGAGTGTGCGGACGGCTTTGTCGAGTGTGATAGTAAATCCACTTGTGTCAACTTGCCCGGCTGGTACCACTGTGAGTGCCGTGATGGCTACCATGACAACGGCTTGTTTTCCGCCAGTGGGGAATCATGTGTAGGTGAGTGGTCCGCCTTCGCTTTCTTTGCATAACTATAAAAAGTCACGGTGCAAAAAGTTACATTATTTTTTTTTATTAATTCTTTCCACTGTTGCTTGAATTTTGAATAAAAAGTTTAGGGCTGGATATTGATAGCTGTCACATTGCTGGTGGCTACCAGTGTGAGAATTTATTGTCCGTTTTTTTTTTTTTTTCTCTTTTCAAAATGCAGCATGTTAGTTATGTGATGAGTGTGCATGCGTTCAAAACCATCAGTCTTGAGCAAATAGACTAAAAAGAAGAGGAGGGAAGGTGAAACATAGATAGAAATGTAATGAATAAAGGCAAGCCCACGAAATAGCAGCAAATAATGAGAACCAAACAATAACATAAATAGTAGTAATAATAATAATGATAATCAAAATAATAAGAGAGAAAGAAGATATTTTAATAATAAAATGAAAATAAGAAATAAATTATTGAAATAAAAAACCTGCTACTCATAAAATAATTATAGAAATATTGATGATGATTATCATAATAATCATTTTATTTAATTTATTACTATGTTGTGGAGTTGCTTAGAATAAAGTTGTTCCTTCCTTCCCCCATGTTACCTGTTCAAACCACCCATCAGAGTGCCACAAATTAAGCCCAGCCTGGCCCAGGCCTTGGCTGCAGCTTTTAAGCCTACATGAAAAGAGAGAACTGGCGAAATTGGCTCTCCAAAATAGATTTTTTAATATCTATTGCATTAGTGATGATTAATTATCCCTGTTAGAGTCAGAGGTGAAACCAGTCAACACTGCACATGAACTGGTACATTTACTTGCATGTGCACAGATATCTTTCCTTATCGTAAATGCCGAATCTAATTCAGATGCTTCTAACAATTGAAATGGAAATAACTGACAAAGAAGCCAATGCCACTGGACAAAGAAAGGAAAGGTGAACTGTAATATACTGGAAAGGATGTATAACCTGCCCCTTAATAAGTAATACTTATTTATTCTGTGATAAGGCTTTTATGATTTTAGGTCAAAATGTTACAGGTGAAATTTAACTGTATAGTATGTTCGTCATCATTTAAGATAACTTCAAATGTATGTAGCAGCAACCAAAAACAGATGGCTACCATTGGAAAAAGTTAGTGTTGAGCCTTGAATATATGTTGCTTTCTATCCAAATGTACAATTTTTGTAAGTGAGTCTAGTCTAGCTGGTATGATGCCACTTCTACATCAAATATTCTTAACAGTATGCCTATCCTTAATTTTCCTCATATTTTAGAGTCATTGTACTCAAACAAGGTTTAAATTCTGGTTAACACATTTTAGCATTGCAAGAATGTGACCTTTTTGTCATGGAACAGCTCTACAGTGCCTCATTAATCGAAACAGAAAACAATAATTTTGCATTATATGGCCCCTGATTTCAATTCTCTGCTCCATCGCAGATTTAAAGGTCTTTGATTTGGTTTCTAACTTTAGTATTTAAACATTCACCTTACAGAAAACTGAAAATAGCTTTTTAATCACGCAGAACTTTGTTGAAACATGTGAGTCACCTGTCATCAGAAACTTTGTTTCATAATAAGGCATGTCATTTCACTCCTGTAAGTGTTGCTGTGATGGGATAGGTATGTCATTATCAGTGTGTTTTCCTCCCATAACACCAGTTTGCTTTTTGCCGCCTGTTCATTTTTCTGAAACATTCCCTGTGATACTGCCGGTATGGAAAAGTGTCAGCTGTCAAAACGGAAACCTTCAATCTACAGCTACATCGGAGCATTGCCTGCAACAATAGTGCTAGTGCTGCTCCACTCGTTGACCCAATCACAGCTGTCAGTTTGAGTTGGGAGAGGCAGGAAGAGAAGCACATTAAAGGCACTCTCCAGAAACAAAACCTGCCTGGGTTTCACAAAGCTAAGTTATAATTTTTCCAAAAGTAGGTTTCTGGGTTACATTACAGTCTTATACTATATGTTCCCCCAAGTTTTTACAAGTATCAAATTTTACAGCTGTTTTTGAGCCATAACCTAATTGTGTAGAGAGGACAAAGATGTGGGAGCTCATTACTAGCCATTACAAACCATTATGTCAAAGGCCATAATGGAATGTAACTAAGTACTGCGCTTATGTACAATCAGGATGTACTTGTAATTTAATTGAGTATTTCCATATAGACACAATTATGTATTTGCCAGGAATATCATATATTCAGGTTCAGCTTGAGCCGTCATACTTCTACTTCACCTACTTGTGTGGGGAACATCCAACATGAAAATATTTGATCAGTTTGAGGTGATTATGCATGTTTATAAATTGAATTTTAGTACTTTTACTTTTATAAAGTATCTGAATACTTCTTCAACCACCGGTCACAGAACATTCTTGTCACTACGCTGATATTACAGGCCTCGTAATTTCTACAAGCCCTGCATAAAGTGTGTTCCCTGCACTGAACATATGTATGAAGTCATCTTTTTTCTGCTCCCTGCAGATATTAATGAATGCAAGACGGGGAGGAACACCTGTGCCAACGACACAGTGTGCTTCAACCTGGACGGAGGCTACGACTGCCGGTGCCCACACGGTCACAACTGCACCGGCGACTGTATCCATGACAACAAGGTCAAGCACAGTGGGCAGATCTGGGTGCTGGACAGCGATAGGTGCTCCGTGTGTTCCTGCCAGGTAAGAGACGGACGGAGTTGGTCACAGGAAGCTCTGAAAGAGGAGAGACCAAGGCAGAGGGAGAGTGATGGTATGAAACAGAAAAGTGGAAAGAAAAAATAGAAACGGGGGGAATGTGCCCAGTGCTGCACATATATTGAGTAATGATGTTCCCTCTCTCGGGTACTGCATTTGCACCCAACCGGTCCATGATTGAATTTTCTGGTTTTCGTTTATTCTCTCTCCACTATCCAAGTGTCTAAACAAAGGATAACAACGCAACCTTAGACATGTTCTTCCCTTTGAATGATGACATCTTCCACAGTGCCAATCAGCAACAAACTTCACCTTGTTCTGTCCTGTAATCATAATGCACCCCTTCAACCAGTCAGTGATATTTTTTGGTTGTGTAAAGGCAGGTAATTTTTTTCTTTTACAGATTAATTTCACAGAAAAAAATCACAGAAAAATAGCCCATATCCATCATGATCATGATGGGATTTCTTTTCTTTTTCTCTCAGCAAATATAGTCTGTATAATATGATTTGTCAGCGGGGACATCTCTGTAACATGATATTGAATACAGAGTCGTATTTAGACTTATCTTTAACAAAAATTGTGCCTTCCCATGTTTTCAATATTGCTAATTTCATAAAAAAAATTGGATGAATTGTACAACTTCTCTTCTCTTGTATATTGTTTTTTCTTATAGTGAGCTAGCTGGGCACTGCATAAGCTGCTAATATAGCCGTTGACCCCTAAGGGCCAAGTAATTTTAGGATATATTAGAATGCAGTGATATGATTCATATCCATGAGATTAATCACATTCTGCTCAAAATGAAAGACTGTCTCCATCTTCACCTGTTCTGCTCCTTTAACGGAGAAGAAAAGTGCAGGATAATGTGCAGATGGAGACTCTGGTGCCGTAAGCCCTGATGCCACACTGCTGTTGTCAGTGCAGAAGACAGTGATGCCAGCGTGATGAGCAATTTCATTAAAGTGCATGAGCTATATGTAGGGGTTTTTAAAGGTCTGCCAGAGTGACTCAGGCTTTTGATGTTGCGGCTTTGATTGATTTCTGACACCACAGTGACAAGGCATCTGGGACTATTTGGTCCGGAAATCTCATTCCATCATCCCAAACACATTTTCTCTCCATGATTATCAGGTCAGGGACCAGTCATATTTTGCATTTCAGCGTTTCACTCAACCTAATGCCAAGTGTCTGGCAGTAGTGGAAAGTGATTATAGTGGATTAGTGTCGGTAGTGAATGATCAAGCAGCAAATTATTCATTTGATTACAAAGGACCAGGGCAGAAATGGCTCCTTAATTAAATGAGTCATATTAATTGATTTGAGAGATTGAAGAGCTGCCTGTCAAAATTAGTTGTATTGAACGATTGAAGCGGCAGAGAGTAAACATGTTATTGTTTTGGAGTTAGGCGGACACAGCTGGATGTTAGATGGAGAGCTGCGACTAACTGATGGGGTAACCAAGGTCAAACCTCACAGCAGAGACAAAGACTGGGGTGTGTCCAGACAGGTTTGCAGTATGCAAATAGTTCATTGTTTCAGTGTGCATAGGGCACCAGATGGGTGGGTTTTACTGCATGGTTGCATGATGAACATTTTATTTACTTTTTTCCTTTTTCTTTTTTTTCTTTTTACAACAAACATAACAAGCATCAATAACGTGTGGGATAGATATTAATATTTTACGTGGTAAGGGGAAAAAAAACCCCCACCACATATACCTGAGATATTTCAGACTCAAAAAATAAAGAGAAGGTTATAGTGCTTAGCAACCCAAGCCAAAATATAGAGCTCGACCCAAAAGTCCCCAGGTACCTCCCTTTCCATCTGGAGTCATTTTTAGATAGGCTTCCTTTTTATTGAATTACCAGAAAACATGGTTGATAGATATTATGTAGGTGGGCTATACTGTGGGACTGTGGTTCCTCTTAGCCCTCTTGCCTCACAGCGAGCAGGTCCAGCCTGCGGCTTTCTACATGGAGTTTGCATTTTCTCCTGTTGTTACCGTGGGTTTTCTCTGGGCACTCCGTCTTCTTGCCCACAAACATGCAATTTAGGTTTAATCGGTGGCTCTTAATTACCCATAGGTGTGTAAGAGAGCAAGAATGATTGTTTGTCGCTACCCTGCCTCTGCCCAATGTCAGCTTCCCATAACCATATTTTGGATAATGAATGAGAACGAGATGCAGTATAAGATTCAGTTATAGTACAATCAATTACTTCATTAAAATCTTTTAAACAATATATTAATTGGCTAATTGTCTTCGTGTGTCCGAGCCAAATGTGACTACATTTATTTCCTTATGACTCCGACAGTTGCACATTAAAATGGCAGCAGCAGATGTGGCAAGGAGAAAAGTATGTGACAAAGGTAATGAGTTGAATTGCAGTTCTTGAAAGTTGAAGGCACCTTAAATCTCAGAGACAACCAGACAGCCAAATAGCACTTATTTAAATAACACACTGATAAAGGAACCACTGAAGAACCACTGAGCTCCAGTATTCACAAGATATATTTTAATTTGCTGTGCCGCAGTGCGAGCCGAGACTGAAGAGCCGTAAAATACAGCTTAATGCAGTTGCTAGGCTACCAGCCTTTATTACAATATTTATTATAAACATACATGTTTAATGATCCCATCACACAACTGGCCTCTGCATGTATACGTGTGCTCATGCCATGTGTGTTTGTTGTCCTTGCTCAGGCCGGCCAAGTGATGTGCCGCAGGATGGTGTGCGACTGCGACAACCCCAACGCCGACCTGTTCTGCTGCCCCGAGTGCGACCCTCGACTGAGCAGCCAGTGTCTGCACCAGAACGGCCTGCTCACCTACGGCAGCGGGGACACATGGGTGGAGAACTGCCAGCAGTGCCAGTGCCTGGTGAGTGCCGCTGGATAAATAAAACCCCCACATGTTTATAAAACTTACGTCGCAATAATTTAGTGGATGCTTTTATCAGGAGCAATTTACGGTGAGAGTGACAACAACATAAGCAGTCACTGCCGTGCCACAGTGCCCACACAAGAAACAGAACAAATACTCCAGTCTCCATGGAAATGCTCACGAATGAGAGAGGTGCTATGTAAAGAAAGTCAAGGAGAGAAGTTTTGTGGCAAGAGAGCGTGAGTGATTAAGAGGTGAATAGGAAGGTTGCAGAGAGGAGAAAATTAAGATTGCTTTTCAACTCGTGGCAGAAGAAAAGGGAGTGAGTGATTAGTGAGATTTTTAAAGGATTCAAAAGAACCTCTGCACTTGTTGTCTGCTGTGGTGGAATTATACATTTTTATTGAAGGATATTTCCAAGGTTGAGAGAACAGGAGAAAGTGTGTAGCTGGAGAGTGGGAGGTGTAACACTGTGTATCATCCGTGTGTGCTTTGAAAGGTTGTGTTGATTGATGAGTATTTGCAGCATGTGTGCATTCTGTGGCGTCCTCTACATGCAATCCTATTCCACATACAAAACAAAGTAACATGGTATTAATCGTATAAATCTTTCATGGTAAGACATTCACTTTTTCCTTCACGCTCTTTTGCCGTGTCGACCTTTTCCGAGGTTTACACAGTGCCGTTGTTCAAACAACAGGGAAGAGTTGTTTCCCAATAATCCTGACAAAAACAATAAATCCTTGTACCTGTGATGCCCCTCGCACCACACAGCCCTATGCATATTAAATGCAAATGTCATCCTTTACATTCTACCACACTGCCTTGGCTCACCCACACTCAGCTGTAGCACACACCCACACAAGTGTCACTCCTTCTGTTCAGTGACTCACAAATCATCTTCACTGTGGCTCTCAGACAAGCACTTTACAACTCCTTTTTCTTCTTTTTCTCCCCTTTTGTTGCTTTTAAAGATCATCCATACTTGTAGCTAATATAAGTTGGCTCCAGCCTGACAGATTTACGGTCTGAGTAGCAACAGCAATGCCATTTCCTCCCTCCCCTCCCGCCATTGTAATGCTGTCCTGATGCCCGGACCTGAGGGTTGCTTTTTGGATTTCTTACAGCGAGCCATTATAGAAGAGCTTGAAAATCACTGCTCAGCTGAGAGGCGGCGGGGAAGCACAGTAGGCTGAAAATGGGTTCGCTCGGCTTCACTCTTCGCGAGGCTGTGCTCAGTGGAGGGACTTATATATGTTGACACAAACAGACTCAAACACATTTGAGAATGCAGCCACGTCGGTCCCAGCAGCACAGCACACACGTATACAAACACGAGTTTGTACATACTCGTGTAAACACACACATGTTTGAGAATGTCTGCACAGCTGTCATTGCAGCAACACATGCTCATGCTTTGATACATCTACACATAAAGGCTTAAAACACTTTAGATGGCACACTTATAAACACTCAATTAAAGACACGTAGAAACATACACTTAAAGTAATGGACCACCAGCCACGCCTTCTAAAGAGCAGCATTTGAGAGGGCCAAAGAGAAGGCTGCTGTGTGATACCGTACAGGGCTTCAGAAGCGTGACAGGGACGTGAAATGAACCTTGAATGCTGCTACACTTAGCAGAGCCATGGCTGTCCAGGCTCAGCAGGAGCCTGAAAATA
>JAOWBC010000049.1:6857012-6879010 GCA_028566105.1 Hypoplectrus providencianus | reverse complement strand
AAATACACAGTGACAGCAGCCAGATGGGCAAATCATTCTCCCAAGACCAAGATGTGGATCCCTCTTCCCTACCCGTGCAATCATTTGAAATCAAGAATGTGGCCTTTGCAGAATGTGCACACATGAGTCTCTTGTGATTTGCTATCTTGTTAAATCACCTGGAGATCAAAGAAGCAAATTCTTTTGCCATAGGTTGCTCTTTAGGTCGAAGCGAATGAAAGAACGATCGTGATTACTGCCCGCTGATTCCCAGGCAAATATAAATGTCACTAGTTTTAATCTCCTGGAGGCACTTTGTAACATTCAGTCCTAAACGTAGTGAATCCTTACATCTGGCGGTAAAAGCAAAGAGATTAAATTACACTGAGATACCATGACCGCTTAATGCAAAGCCAGATTAAAGTAATAACCTTCTGAAATATCAAAATGAAATGGAAAAAAAAAAAGATTTAGGTTGATGAAGTTTCTACAGCACAGAGCCTTCTGTGAAAGGCAAATAAAAGCTGATTGTATAGCAAATATTCTTCCCCTTTGTGATCATAGGCCACATCTGCATAAACAAAGAGAATGAGAATGTCCCTTTTCGCAGCATGGGACAGATACCTGAGGCTACATTCAATCCCTCCCCCTGGCTACGAGCAAAGAGTGCCACTCGGGGGGATTTCCCACTTCAAATGTTTACACACTACATGGAGGCAGGGAGTGGGCATTAGCACTGCGTGAGCCTGTGCTTTATAGCCAGCCTAATTTACTACAACATCTCTAAAATGCTGAGCCAGATGATTTTCAGTGATATTAAATATCCCCGGTGGGACACTTGCATCAAGCCTCTTGTAACTTAATGTTGTGCGTATACGTTTTGTGTGTGCATGTGTGCTTAAACATATACAGGCTAAAGCCCATATTTCATTTCCAGAGTAGGTATAAAGCAAAAGCGCTCATGGATGGCAGTGTAAGCAGAAGTGGGCCATGCCAGAAAGATATAATGTACAGTAGGCAGGATGTGTAAAGTTGGCCAGCGTATATATATATATGACCCGTTTTCTCAGGCCAAGGGAAAATGGCAGCAAAAGAAATCCAATACACCTCTCTGTGCGCAGAGTTTGCTGTGAGATTAATATGAAAACAACAATGAGAAAGGGGGGCTAGAACAAGTCAATTAAAAAGCTGGAGCATTTACTTCTACAGTCTGAAAAAAAAACTTGCTGACTGTGTTGGAAGATTGCTCTGCTCATCTATATTTTCTAGGTGCCTTAACAACTTTTTTTTCATCAAGTGGAGACGCTCCCTCTAGCATGCAAATACACAGCGTCAGGAGAAATATGTGTATTTGCATGAATAACTTGTTTAGGGCTTGAAAATGCAATAGTGCGTTGGCACAGATTATTTTGGACTTTCTCTCCTTTTTCTTCACTGCCTGTCTGTCCATCTGTCTAAACCTCTCTCTCTCTCCACCTCTGTAGCAGGGGCAGGTGGACTGCTGGCCTCTACCATGCCCGCCTGTGGACTGCGAGTTTACCGTGGTGCCTGAGGGCGAGTGCTGTCCCCGCTGTGTCACCGACCCCTGCCAGGCCGACACCATCCGCAACGACATCACCAAGACGTGCACGGACGAGCACAACATCTCACGCTTCAGTGGCTCCTCCTGGATTAAACATGGCACAGAGTGCACCCTGTGCCAGTGCAAGGTAAGGCGCCAGCGCCGTCGGCAGCCTCCAAACAGCAAATTAAAGTTCCCCTAGTTCAGTCGCAGACAAGACACCACAGAAAAATGGTTTGGAAATTGAGAACCGTCCGTGCTTTGTCAAACAAAGAAAAGTACTCTGTGGTCCAGACTTTGCATTGTGGAGGCAATTTGTTCATTAGTTTTTGCATATTTAACACCTCACGGCTGTATTTATTACATGTGGCGGTAAATACGTCTGTGGGTGTTATTGCAGCTGTCTGTGTCCTGATTGTGATGTGCACCTAAGCCTTTTGCACATTAAAAAAACAAACATTTCACTAAAATCTAGCAGAGCAGGAGCAGTTACAGAAAATGGCCAAAAAGGATAGGGAGGTAACTCCAAAATACACAAAGTAACACAAGATCGTTGTTTTTTTTACTTTATTTTTTATTACAAATGTAAAAGCACAAACACTCAAAGGAGTGTGACTGAGTAAAACTTACAAGTATTACTGGAAACACTTATTTCCAAAGTGGTCCTCATTGGAAACAAAGAATAGTGATTGCATTCAGAGAGAAAATCTGATATTCACACTCTTAATACATGCTTCTTTTTTTGAGTGCCAAGCAGAGAGTAAAACAAAGATCTGATTTTTCCATTTTAAAAGATTTACATGTAAGTAAAGCTTTTACATGTAAGTTTGATGTCAAAGCTATTAGGGAGCAATATTCCAAGAAGAATGCTCTATCACTTATCTATAAAGTAATAGTTCAACATTACTGGGGAGAAATATGCAAACTCACTTTCTTGCAGAAAGTCACAAAAGAAGATTTACGTACAAGTTACGTATTTGTCTGCTTAATATGAAACAGCTAGCAGTCTTTTAGGTTAGCTTAGCAGAAAGACTGGAAACACTGGGAAATGGCTTGCTAAGATTGCCAGCTGCTGACTGTGGCTTCATATTTAATGCACAGGTATGAAAATCTGGTAAGACTTTTCACCTAACTACCTGCTAGAAAGCATTAACAACAAGTGTATTTCCCAACATAAGAAGCTCTTTTCCATTAATCCATGAATAGAAATGAACAGAACTTTGGACTAAAAGAAACCCACACTGAGAAAACATCTGTCAGACCCTTCATCTCCCTCATCTGGCTCAGCTACAGAAGCTACAGCCTGCTGTGCATGCTGTTAAACAAGCAGACATGTTTGCACATGCAGCACTTACAATGTATAGAGCCTCAGATATTCTATCCAGGAAACTGAGACAAACTTAAATAATTGGTTCGAGTAAATCGGGTGCAGAAAGCTGCTCTCCACAAGTTTTTGTTTTAAGACTTGCATTGCAGAACATTCACTGGGAAAAGAAACTATGCAAAAATATCCTCTTCATTAACAATTGTGAGCATAAATTGTTTGCTTCAGCTTTTGGGCTAATCCACAAAGACTGACTCCCTTGCCTGAGTTTCTAAAATGGAATATTTTCTCTCTGCTTGCCTGACAATGATGTCTACATCTTTCAGAAATTATGGCAGTCATTCTCAATAGACAAAGTGATAAATATTCAGAAATATCAAAGACTTGTATTGAATTCAAATACAGGTATGCAGATTTTGAACAGTGCTGCTTTGGGTAGAGTGTTCTCTTTCCGTCCAATGATGATTTTGCACACATAGTGCTCTGCATGCAAACCTTTAGAAAGCCAGGGAGTTTATCATTCCACCAGTTTAAAGTGAAATGACTTTGAGACCATTCACATTTATATTCTCAGTAGGATAACTCCACCCTGGATCAGTTGGTGCCGAAATGACACAGAGAGGAATTCGAAATGCCAAACTAAATCTGTATGCTGCAGCACTGCCGCCACCTAAAAATATTAACTGTTGAGCTTCAAAAAGACTTTGAAGAGGTTAAAGTGATGCGATAATCCACTCATGTGTCTCTTTGCCTTCTCTCTCCTCTCATTTCCAGAATGGACACATCTGTTGCTCAGTGGACCCCATGTGCCTTTAGTCCCTGCAGATCTGAAGGCACCTGTACAGTGTTCTCCATGTAAAAAAAAAAAAAAAAAAAAAAAAGTAACACACCCCTATGTCTCCCCACTGTCCTCCTCACAGGCATGGGTCAAATAGTGTTTGCATTGTCAGGATTTGTTTTAGCCCTCTGAACCAGATGGATGGGGGTTACTAATCGGGACAATTCATACAATGTCGCATTATCAAATACAGACAGTTGTACAAATTTAACCTAGAGGTATTTTCTTCTGATTTTTAGCTCTTATTGTATGTTCTTTATGGTAAACCCCAGCCAGCTGGTACCTCATGGACGTCAAGCGTTTTGCAAATATTCTGTGACCCACGCCTGCCTCCTCAACTCCTCTTTATACCAAATGCAAACCTATATCATACCAAACAGATGATGGACTACAGTTTCCTCAAGCCCACTCTCTTTGTTCTGTCTCACCACTTAAGAGTGAACCTTTAAGGATCACTGTTCCCCACTCCAAATCATCGCTACATGAATCTGTAAGATATTACTATTACTGGCATGACTGTGCTTGATGTCCAAACATTTTTGCTGATTTCTAAATTCTCAGTGATGATGATATCTTAGATAGAGTAAAGGCAGTTAGCATAAGGTTCCGTTGCCACATTTATGAATTGTCTATATTATATGGTGCTTTGTAGCATTTTGTTCCATTTCTCTTTTTTGTATTTTTTTCTTTCCAAGCTTGTTATTGTGTAATAGTGAAATAAAGTATTTCCATTTACATTTAATTTTTGCCTTTTAGCTTGTGTATGAGTGTGATTTATCTGTATTCTTTGTGCTTCAAGATTTGTCTCAGTTCCCAGTTTAAAAGCTACACCAAACTCAAACAAATGCAGAGCAACACAACAAACTGCAATAAAGATTATTAATATCAATGAAGGTTGGCTAAAGAACAGAAACAATTCTCTGTAAAATGCATCACTTTCCAAAATTAACATAAAGTTGCATCAACACCTCACTAAAATTTGAACTTTAAATAACCTTAAGCTGAAATATCAGCACTCATTTAACAGGCTTTTTATTATTTTTGGTCCTTGGGTCTAGAATACGTATATTATCAGGTTTATTAGGTACACCTAACTCAAACAAATGCAGTTATACAACAGCCCTGCAATAAGTCCACGTCTCACAAGATTTATAATGAAAATGTTTCTATTTTTTTCTGCTCCATTCATATCAATGAGGATTGGCTAAATAATAGAAACACCTCTATGGATATTGCATAAATGCTTAAAATCAACAAGGCTGAATAAGTATCTCTCAGCAAATTCTACAAAAATTGAATGGCAATAACTTAAACTGGAGTATCAGCACTCATCTAACTGGCTATGCCTGAATATTTGGTTCTTTTGTCTTGAATACAGGTATTATCAGGTTCATGGTACCACTATCTAAGGCAACTGCTGCTGTGGAATTAAAGTCTCTGTTAAAAAAGGCTATTTCATTTCTTATCTTCCATCTTGCAGCTACAGTCCTTGATATGTATATAAATAAGAGTATTCTGAAAAGCGCTAGGGCCTATGGGTCCAATGTATTATAGAGTGAAGTTAACTCTCACCTACATGGACACCAATAGCTGCACAAAGCACATCTAGATGGTACATGATTTGTTACCATATTGGCTGTAGCAGAGCCTCATGGTCCCGTGGCATCAGTGATCTTTAGCTTTAGGTCAATGATGTCTCATTTCTTTCCACACACCGTATCTTTAACAGAAACCCCAGAGAGAGGGATCCACAATACACATTATCCCCTTCTCTTGAGTTCATTAACTACAGCCTATATCATCAGCAGGATACCTGAAACACACAAATGCAATGTGATTAAAAACTTTGGTAACCACTGATACAACAAATCTGATTAAGATATCTCATAAATTGCCTTTGGATTATTTTATTCAATTATAAACAATGTAAATGGACACCCTGTACATCTATTGCACGGCTATGGCATTATGTCAGCAGCCTCAGATTGGTCCCTGAAAACCATTTTAGTCTTTCTAAAATTTTGATTGGTTAAGGGGCGGGACTAGCCGGTAATTGCGATCACATGTGCGGTTTCCCTTGTCAGCTCTGCTTATATGTTTTTACCATTCGCCGAAGTTACTGTAAAAGTATAAGTTTTAGTAAGCTCGTACTAACTAACTTACATGTAAAAAGTGTGATGTATGGCGAAGAGTTTCGTTGCTGGACTTAAAAGCTTCAAGTCTTACTTAGCTAACAGTTAGCACCATGGATGTAAAGAGAAGGTTAGCATACCAGCTAAAGTTTAGCCGTCTTTTCTGTGAACTTTCTTGCACAGACCCATTGGTTACAGTGCTCCCGCAGTGAAGACTCCTTTGGTGCCGGGGTAAGTCAATAAAAACACATTGCACTCAAGCTACATTCAGGTCTTCAAAAGGGGGTTGTGTTATTTTTGTTTATTGGAACACAAGCTCATGTCTGTTTTTCTTTTTGTGGTCTTACATAAATGTAAATAGTGACTTGTGCAACTTGTGTATATTAGGGACCACAAACAGAAGAAATAGCTGTTGAATATTTTATAGCAAGTTAAAAGCACAGGGTATTTCTGCCAGGCCTAAAAACAGTTTAGTGTTATACGCTTTGTGTTTATAAGCTGTCATATTAGATGGTACAGGGCCAGTATTTTTATTTATTTAGTCTGTAAGTTTGATATGCAGCAAATAGGTTTTGTTTTCATAGCGTCATTAGCTGCATAATTACCTTGAGAGCTCTGGAGCATTAGATAATGTAAATTAAGATTTAGCATAATCTATAATTAATAATCATAATATCGGTTTGAATTCCTTTGTGTCAATTTAATAAAAAGTCTGAGGGTTGTCTGATCCAGAGACTTATAAGCACGTAGCCACAAAAGTGTCCTTTAGTTTCATGGCTGCTGTTAAAAATTCCTGTTAGCTGCATGTCAAGATAGATCCACATATATTGAACTTTGAGGAAAATTACAGGCACTGAGTTGTGTTTTTTGCTCACTCTTCGTACAGTATGTATACGATAATGGTCATTGGTTTTTACTAATTTTAAATAATATCTAAATTGGATTGTTTAATGGGCTAGCTGCACATGTTAATAGGTTACATTGAGTCTGATGTTTAACACGTACCACTGGTATTCCACACTAGATTAAAAGTGTGCTCTTCAATACTTATTACCTTCCACTGAGATTAGAGTTTTAGCCGTCCACCATCCCAGTAACTCAGGCGATACAGAGGGTTTGATTGATTCTGTAAATTAAATCAAGGAAAATCAAGTTTGTGGCTTCCATAGATCCAATACTAATAGAGTTGTACCATGATTTGGCTTTCAAATGAGGCCCCTTGTGTTGAATACACTTCAACATCCACATATTCCCATGCAGAGCAAAGACTATCCTAGTTGTAGCACACAGATTCCTCTCCTCCCTACTTTGTCCTGTGCCTCTGGAGATGGCAGTAATACTTGTATCGCAGAAGAGCACTTAAAGCTCGTAATATAATTATCTATCAGTTCACAGCCGCGGACAAATGAGTTCAGCCTGGAGATGGCTTTATTTCCCTGTGGAGCATCCTCTTCCCTACCAACTGATTCTCCGACTTTACCTCGCAGCTGCTTACATTAACAAACACGCAACGTAATAGGGCCCATTTATATTCCAACACACTCTCTGCTCACTTGAGCTTTTTATGCTTCTCTCCCCCCAAAAACTTTTTTACCTCAGGTTATCCTGACTCCAAACTCATTCCTGAGTTGAATGATAGGGCAGGGGACATGGGCAGTGGACAGTGGGCAGTTCGCAGCGGCTGCTCGTAGGTTGGCAAGGGCACCATCTGGCCTGCTTTGGTCCAGTGGATTCTAGCTGGTGGTGGCATGGAGCCAGTGGGCACCTGAGTAGTGGTGGCACAGCAGGGCACACTGGTCCTCCAGCTGGCTCCTAAATGTCCAATTTTCCATGGCAGTGCTGAACCCTCTGCAACAGATGCCGGGACCCACAGGGAGTCCACTTCACTGCCTGTCCTATATTCACCGTTAATGACCACACATATCATTGTGATTGTGGCTGGTGAAGCAAGACAACAGAGAAAAGTCAGTTTTACTTTAGTGGAGAGTTAAATACATAAAAATGCATTAACATGCAATATTTGGTCCTTTATGACAGTTTTTTTTTCATTACATTTCATTGATCTTTCATTTTTAAGTGTCTCTAATTGGTCCTGTAAAATTCACCATGCTGTTAAATAGATCTCTGTGGAGAAAGAAAGTGAACAGAAGCATGCATTCATTTGGCAGTTATCATCTGTGCAGCAAGTATAGGAAAAAACATGTCTGGACTTGGCAATAAGCCATTTATATTATAACAATGTTTCTTGTCTAGCCTATATCCTGATATATGATATAGAGCTAGTTATTTTCCAAATGTTAGCCAAAGTTCATAAAGGCTCAATTTTACCAGTTGATGTTTCCAGTTACACCAGTATTATTTTATAGCAGTCCCTGCAGCACATGTCAAACTAAAGCATTCTTTTTAAAATTCATAAGTGTTTTCTATTTTAAACTTGCATGCAAAGAGGCAGCAATCACAACTAACAGTAGCAACTGTACATTTTCCAGAAATGTGCAGGATTGATTGATTGAAAAAAATATATAGAACCGCAAGGAGATTTAAGGCGAGAAATCACTTTGAATCACCTTATTTGTCTATATGAAAGCAAACATGCAGACAAGTACAAATTCTGCAGTGTCCGGTGGTGTCTATGGGTTTGTTGTCCAGATTTCAATACGACTGTAGCTGAAGCAAAAGAAAAAAAAAAAAAAAAAAAAAAATGATAGCCATCATTCATCACAAACTGAGTCACTCTGCCCATATTTCTGAACTTTGTAAGTATGGAAATTTTTACAATTTGCCTTTTTTTGTCTTGAATTATAAAGTATACAGTCTATATTCTCTCTTTGAGAGTCCTGCACATTGATAGCCACCTTATCTATTATTCATTGTCATATCTTCCTGTGTGTAATGGGTCATTCAAAAAAATCGTATGCATTTTATATTTCTTTTGCTTCCTATAAAGTGTTTCTGCAATGCAACTGTGCAACAGTTCGTCTTAATATTCATTAGTAAATTCTTCATTTGATTTGACTTAAGAACACTTACAATAAAACTAAATCCCCCTTACCCCCATAGAGGAATAGTAAGGCAGACATCATTATCACAAACCCATGTCTTGGGATTCAGTCTTGCAAGTGAGATGATGGATGTGTTGGGAATATATCTGAGCCACATGTTCCTCTGTAAAGCATCAGAAACCTGCACATGGAATTAAAGATGAATTCTGTTTCCCTTGTGGCCACTGGGGACAGAAACCAACAGGCTTGGAGAAAGGACTGAGGGGAAAACCTGCTAGCTGGCTGAGACTGACTGCACTGATAAATTTCACAGGGTCTCCCAGAGTCACGGAGCTGTCAGCACAGAGTGATGGGCCATGCCAGGACATGATACACTGATCTAATTGGAGGATAGCTCAAAGACAGTAGAGGAGATTCCAGTTGATCTGTAGCTGCGGCTGGACTCCTCTGGGGTATTTTTCTGTTTCATATTTAGCTGTAGATACAACATTAGCAGTTTATTTATTTGTATCTTTTTTTCAAACCTAGTTCTTGTGTCTTTTTTGATTTGGTGCTGGAAGACAAGTGAAGAGCAAATAGTAAATAACAAATGTCTCAAATGCCTCCAGAAAGACATGAAAAAGAGGTTTCTTTAAAATTTGATTAAAAGCAAAAAGTAATCGATCACAAATGCTGCCAACACAAATGCATCCACTACATTGAGGAGGTAGTCAATACCCTGTTAACACAACATAGGGCAGCAGGCTTCAACACCCCACAAACATTTTTGAAACTCCAGTTTTGATGTGTTCTCTCAATTATTGCATGGCCCTCCAAAAATCAATATCTCATCTCTCGGCCCAATGGCAGACTTTGAAGAGGCCCCAGTCAAACAGCTAATACTCTCTGACAATGTAATATATTTCTTCACACAAACACTAAGCAACAGTAAGACCTTAGGTGTTCATTCACTTGCTTGGTTTTCACATAGCAGGTATTTTTTCGCAATATAGCCGAACATCAAAAGCATCAAGCTGATGCTGTTATTAGGGATAATTTACAGTGAGTGGTGCAGCAGGGTTCAGTGTCGTGGATGAAAGTGCACTTCTCAGGATATGCAGCTACAGATGATGGACTACTGCAGAGATTAAACCCGTGGTATCATGGTCAGGGGTTAGTTTTTTTCAACTACGGCTCCGTCATCCGTCTTCCATAGCCTAGTCCTCTGTACACATTAAAATGCTAACTGCTAGGCTGTGAAACTCTGGGAACATCCCTCTTCTATTCAAAGGGCTAAGATGTGATAATAAAGCAATTATTGACGCAATCAAAATGTTTGACTCTATACATTCTATAGCTTTAAAATGGAGCCTCAGCTTTATGGGAGTCCTTGTGAGTCTGTTGGTGCTGACAGCATTTTGGGACTTTGCTGCTTCATGATAAAACAGAGCCTTGTTAGAAACTAGTCTTATGTTAGAATTCTCAAGAGCTCAGTTTAGAGGCGTGAACATATTTGGCTGTGGATGTAAAGTATATGCCTTTACTCGCAAGTAGGCTTTGTGCCTCATTTTACCCAAACATGAAATGTCCACTTCAATGTGTTGAAGTGATGCAAGTATCCAGGACAAAAATGTGAATATATTTGCAGAGATATCATGGCAATCTTTTTAAAGGTGTTGCTGGTGATTTTGGGTAAAGTTTGTTGCTATCTGAACTTGATACAATAAACCTGTGACTCTCCCTTCCACTGCCTTTCTCTCTATACATGTGTATGGCATTACCCCTCTCCGGTGCACAAGCATGATGAGAATGTTGTTTGTTTCAGTCTGACCCACTTAGTTTGTTTCCTTTTTACAGTGCAATAGCAGAGTATGAACAACATTTTTTTCTTTGCTGCAAAACTGGATTGGATAAAAATCACTGATTCCATATGTAATAGCTGGGATAGTATCCAATGGATCAATTTTTCTATCCCTAGACCCACGCCAAAAAAAGGGCTAAAAAGGCAAACGTTTAAAAATTGTTTGAAAATCCAAGAATAATATATATTTATTCACTTCTTTCCCATCTTTTTAATAATCCCACGGCCCCTCAATTTGACAGCCCTCTGGAGAGGTCTGGACCCTGGTTTGAGAAGCATTGTGTTAAACCAATTCTGTCTGTTTACTTTTCCTTCCTTAGGTGTTTTTAATCCAATCTATAACTCATTTACATGTATACATGTGCCGTAAGCACATCCTGCAGGGGAACACAACACGTTGCAAATTCAAATTGTTTCCCACTGGCATAAATCAACCAGCGGACGGGCCCAGAGCAAGGCCCATACTAATCTGAGACTGGTGTCATGTGTATGCAGGCTACATATTCAAGTGTCCTTGTAAAGATAGTATCATTATTTCTCATATCACCCATATTAATTGGGTCAGCAGCTGCAAGAAGCTTGACCTGTGCTGTTGCTTGGCAACAATTTCCCAAGCATTTAGAAAAACACAAACTAGAACTTATCTATCTGGGAATTACATAATCAGATCAGGATCCTTGTTCAGAAATATCCAGATATCCCTGGAAGTGATAAAAAGCAAATAGAGTATATAAGAAATGTATTAATTTATTGGTAACACAAGGTTAAACACACAAACAGTACACTGAGCAGACACTGAAAGGATATTTCTCTGCTTTAAGAACAAAAACACAAATGCACAGGAACTGAGGGACATGTCAGTTTTGCATCACAAATAAATCGAAATAGTATGAACAAGGAAACCAGGAAACCCTCCCTTTTAACTTAAACACAATACATTACAAACAGATTAGTCCCCCTTTAAGTCCAGAGAGGTTCTGCCCTTTGGTGAAACACTAATATCTTCTGTCCTCGAAGAGCTGTAATGTATAAAAGGATAATTACAGAACCAAGAGCTGCAAACCAATTATGCTAAATAAATTGACCTCTTCACAGAATGGCCTTTGTCAAAAACAAGTGTGGTAGCAAACACCTACGCACTTCACAAGCCTCCAGTGCACACAAGCACACACACGCACTATTAAATATAAACCTTTGCAGACACAAATAGACACCTCTGCCTTCACAATGTACACACACACACACACACACACACACACACACACACACACAGACACACACTCTCTCTCTCTCTCTCAAACACAATTCATAGAAAGATTCTGGAGTGTTTCACAAGAATAATTAAGTTTGCAATTATAAATGTATTAAATCAATTCATTAATGTCTTTGAGTCACATTAAAATGATGTATTAACAAACAATTTAAAAACATGTAAGCAGTTTGCCACCTAAAAATGAAATTAAATCCAGCCAACAGTGGCTCATCAGGACTCTGCCTGCATTAGATTCAACTTCAACATTGAGTTTGCACAACTTAAAGTTATATATGACGTCTGTGAATTTAAACAATTCTGAAATATAAAAACTGTTAAATGTTAAAACAGCAGACTGAAATGTGAGATGCATTACGATAGGCAGACACATAACAGCCTTTATCAAATCAATTGTGACTTTATATTTTAATTAAATATATAATTTAAAACCAGAATAAGGAAACTGAATAATTAATTGGCAAATATAATGATAGTTTTAAGAATATAAAAATAATATATACCAGCAAATTTTCTCAGTTAATTGATAAAATTTAAGCACTGCAAAAATCAGTTACTACTCTAGTGGCACACCCTGGGCTACATAACTGATAATATGGTGAACAAAACTCTCTCACAATTGGGTTGTTAGGGATCAGTGGGATAAGGTTAGTTTTTGATATATTCTTTCAGGAAATTATAGTACATTACAGTTCATTATAATTCAGAATTATGCAATAACACATATCATTCCACTCTGTCTTTCATGAATATATAATTTAAATTGGCATGTAATGTTATGCAGATTTTTTTTTTCTTTTTTGTAAAAACTGAACTATTTGGTATCTTTGGTCAAACTTCTATACAGTTCTGTAGTATGCCATACTTATAAACGTTAATTTAGTAATAATTGGGTTAGTATTTGTACTTGTCAGAAAACTGAATTGAACTAACTGAAGGGCATACTGTTTTGGACTGAAATGGTAAATATATGTATTCGGAAGAAACTTTTTAGTATAGGAAAATATGTAAAAATGCAGTAAACATTTTGAAAGCCAGGGTGAAGATAAATGCTGCAAGTTTCAGTTGCTTTCAGACACCATTTTTTAAACACCAGAATAATACTTCAAATAAATAAATAATTTTCACGCATTTACCATGACTGAAATACTGCTTCTAAGTTCTATCTAGACATAAAGACGCCCTGAGCTTTGGAGCAGAAGCCTCTCCTGCACTTCAATGGCATGTTTATGCCAAGGGCAAAACCACCTTTCTGACTCTGTTGGTATTCAGTCCAGGTGCAGCAGCCACATAAGCAATCATGAGGTGGCTTGTTGGTTAGCTATTTGATCTTAGCTGATTGCATTTATTATCTCTGCAACTAATATCAAGTGAGGGGGCATGAATAGGTCGTCAGAGTCCATTGATGTTCATAATCATGTAATTTCAACAAGAAGTGAGACTAAGAGTGATGTCACATGAGAATAAATTAAAATGATAAAGTCTTAGGTTCAAATGAGGTAACAATTGTCCATATGATATGAAAGCATATATAAGACAGTAATATAGTAGACCCTAACTAGGACATCTTCCATTTTGTTGCCTATAGTAGCATAGACCGTATATGTTTTTGTCTGTAGTTGAAGATATGAAATATCAAGGCACTAGTGTATCTGTAACACTGGTGTGATACAATAAAATCCACCTGACTGCAGTGTCACGACTGTAGAAATACTCTTCCTATAGGCACCAAAATAGTTTCCTGTGACAAAATTGAATTATGAAAATGCAAAATCTGAGCAAGCACCATGTCAATTAAAAGTTTGCATTCTGTTTTTAAAAGATCTGTTTTCAGAATTGGTGCCATTTTTAGAGGCTTAAAAAGATTGCTTTACAAAAATATATTCGAACAGATACAACTGTAACAGCCATGAGCACTGGCTTTGGTGACTTTGTCCTCCTGAATCTCATGAACAGTTGTGGTCAACGTCAGTTGCAGCTTAGTCTTATTTGAAGAAAAGCAATGATTTAAGATTTTTGAAAGAACTACATGTTAAGTTCTCATTTGTAGGTTGTCCACAGGTATACAGTTCACAGTTTTAGGAGTTCATAAGGTCACGGGGAGAGCTTGTGGACATCGAAAGAGACTGCTGGTTCCTCCTGCTCCACACTATCAATCACAATGCTCGGATGGGTCTCTTGGGTTTCCATGGAAATAGTTGAGTTAGTAGAGGGTGTTGCTCCAAAGTGTGGCCCATCCACAGAGAGAAGCATGGGTGTCCCCGATCGTTTCAGACTCTCACTCATGGTCACATGCATCTCCTCTGGCGTCACACCCATCTCCTTGCTGTACTCTGATGGGGACTTCCTCTTTATCCTCTCATACGTTTTGTCTGGATTTTCTGTAAAGGTCTCACTGTCCTGAAACCGCCCAAACAACCAGATGAAGAACCCGAAGAGGACGAATGCTGCCAAGCTCGGGATGAAGGCCAGGCACTTGACGTCCAGGCTTGCTCCGGTGTACCGGCTGTGAAGGAACATGTCCCGCTCCACGTAGGTTAAGTTGCTGTCAGGATTGATGTTGGTAGAGCGCCACTCATAGGTGAGAGTGCTGTGGTTAAAGAAGCTAAGTGTTTCTGGCTCCTCCACTGTGAAGATCTTCTCACCAGGCCCAACATACTGACCATACTCGTAGGGCTTATAGAAGATCTGGTTCTTCCACATGTTGAGGTCCAAAATCAGCACAAGGAAGATGATGCCGTAGTTGAACCACTTACCTGTAACAAGAAACACACTTCCATTAGACTACAAAGGAGGCTATCTTTTACAGATAAGTGAGGAATAAACATGCATGCACTATACAGATAATTTACCGGCAGGCAGATTGATGTACAGCACATGCCTACTCCAAACAAGATTTAGAGGGCAGAGCCAGACAGGTAGATATGCTGTCACCTTCATTTATCAGAAATCCCTCTCCCTTTCCATATAGCTCAAGCACCGAGACACATTCATTTGTAGGTGCTACTTGCTGAACAGTATCTTCTAACGAGATCACTACATTACCATGAGACAGCCATCTCCCCAGGTTGACTGATAGCAGGCAGATGTCTCCCCGGGTGTGCGTGACACCTCTCCCTTCCTCTCCCCGAGATATGCTGTTAATAAGCTTTTAGTTAAACCAATCACGTCGCGTCGGAGCCATTTCCATAATGCTTAATGGATATGCAATGCATTAGGGTTAACAACCTTTCGCAAATCACTGAACGTTTGAACAGCTTAACATTTAGCACAGGAACATTGGTTTTGCCTTCTCTTTATGGTAGTGAGTTGTCGTGTGCATGCGGTGGAACAAAATGGAGAAACAGGGAGGACGGTTTCAAATGGGAAACACAGTCGCTCACCAAGAACATTAAGACACGGAGATATGAAAGACGATGAGAGATGTGTCTCGCATGGCAGGGAGGAACATGATGAAACAAGAGTTACAGCATTGGAGCCACCTGTGTGCCACATCAGCAACACATGTATTATAAATGGTTGCTGTGGTTTCAAATGGTTTACCACATACAGGGAAGTGGAAAACTAGAGCAGCGAGTGCATGTTGGTATTCACTATACAATTCAAAAATAGGCCAAAGTCTAAGTATGTCTCCCTCCTGAACAGTTTGATTTCTTTCTGCTTTTTAATCAATTTATGAATATGGGTTATATTTGACTCCATTAAGAACTATTTAGTAAAGCTAGAGGTGCTCCTCTTGAAACAATCACATGACCTTGATCTATGTGTACAGCAGCTGTGCACATGTCTGCCTTTACCTGTGATATGAATGTGGTACTCCTCCTTAAAGATACTCTTGCAGACAGGGAGCTTGACCTTCACATGTGTTGTTGACATTCCAGGTAGATTCATATCCAGGTCACCCATGAAGTGAGGGAACTCCCAGTCCTGAAAGACACACACAGGCATACAAATGTCTCTTGCTCCTATGATAATGTAACCTCAGCTGTAGAAAAATGAGAATATTTAAATAACCACATTGGCATGAAAAATGTCGGTCATGTATCATGCGATATTGCATGTTAAACACTGAACTTTCTCATATTAAGTCTCAGCGGAGTCTCTCCATGCACTGACTTGGGGTCAAACATTGTGCAAGCTGCTGTAGACGGCAGACTACACTGTGTGTTTACAGGCTTGTGGAGTTCACTAATGTGCGCTGGGAATTCAACATGTCAAAACACATCAACAGACACCCCAAACTGACATTTGGAAGCTGCCCTGTGGTGTCACTTAGCTTGTTCGGCTCTTATGTGGTTATATTTGGTGACTAGCGGTAGGCACTTGATGAGGTATATGAAAAAAATAAATTAACTCAGAGAAATTGATTTAATAGGTGGAAAAAGAAAATGATGAAAATATCCTCAACATATCTCTGTCCTGTGAAAACAGGTATTTCCAAAATGTCTTGTTTCCAAAACGGCCCTGTGATCAGTTTGTGATGGTATGTTCTTTTTTTTTTTTTTCAGTGAATTGGGTAACATTTTAAATGTTTTACTTCTCTTGAGGTAAAATCATTTTCAAAAGGAACAGCCAACCCTTATGGTAATCTTAAAAGAATAATTATAATACATTTTGCAAATACATGGTTTTCATGGGGCAGTGATGACATGTTGACACATATGCTTCAGTAAGTGTGTGTTAACACAAATTATTTTGAAAATGTGTAATTTATGTACTGTCCTAAAATACTGACTTGCAACTTGTGTGAGGCCTTAAATTTGCAACATTGATGCTGAAGACAGCATGTGTCCTTCAATAAAAAAACAATGGTAAATAAATTAGCAATTTACTAACTAGGTAACCAATGTAACTAGATTTAGCTACTTTGTATTTAATTAAAATGGCAAATGTATTAAGCTAATGAAAATCACACTGAGACTGAAAGAAAAATTAAAAGGTTTAAAAAAAAAATGTTTCTTTTTACAGAGCTGACTTAATCATCTCACAAATTAGCTTTTATTATCTCTATTACAGGAAGAAAAAAAAACTAAAGCACACATAATATCAGCATTTTTCATTTTTAGATTAGCTACATTTCCCCTTGGTTCCTGTTATTTGCACAGAGCGTCTTGCTGCACCACATTACCACATGTCTACATTCCCTGTATCCTCATGTGATCCAGAGTCTCCCATGCCAGTATCTATGAACAGCATAACAGCTTGGTGATGGCCCCCTGGATATTAATTAAGTCCTCCACTCCTCTTCATATCTGCAGTATCTGTTGCTATAGCACTAACAGGCATGGCATTTAAGCCATGCACTTCCCTCCCACAAAAAAATAATGAGTCTCCAGGACTAATATAGGAAGGACTAAACTAGGAGTGTATATCGGCACAATCATCCACGTATGTAAATGTGTATAAGCATATACACAAAGGACATAGGCATCTGACATTTAGCTGGAAAACTGCAAAGAAATAAAAGTACACTTATACAAAAAAAAACTGAAAGAAACCTAGCTTGGAGGCAAATCCAGACAGGTCGTTAATTGGGGTATTAATTAGTTTGAGAACAACAACACCCATCATTTCTCATGGAGATGAGAGATTAACTACTGCCCCCTTTGCTCCAAGATGGAGGTGAATGAAGCTGTGAGGGCTCTGGTGGATGAATTTTTATTGACTGGTGGAACGTAGTGACGGTCGCCAGTGCCTAGGCTGTGCAAGCATGCAGGCTAACTCAACTCATAAATAACTGTAGTAAATGTGCTTGCTATACACTGTGCAGAAAATGAGAAAAGCCCGTCATAAACAAATCCATGTGAGTGGGGAATGATATACTGCAAAGTCAGAGGAAGAGGGAAGATGCAGGTCCAGACAGTCTAGAGGGAGTGAAACGGAGATGTCAAAATAGGGAGCATACCCTTTGTGTCACATCGGGGTCATGGCTTTTATAGAAAGCTGAGAAAAACTGGCCTCAGCAAGACACCATCCTGCATCTTTGTGAGGAAACGCTTGCACACTGTAATCTGGGCTGTTTCTATATATCTGCATAATCACAATAATTGGCTAAATGAATGAGAAAAACACCACAGTGCAAAGTAATTACTGGCCAGAGTAGCAGAAGCCCTCCTTAATATAATGAATTGTTTCAATAAATAAGTCAAGCAATCACTTTTAGTGGTGCAGTTGTTCTAATACATATTACCATGGGAATTAGAGTCGTGTCCTTGCCAGGTTTGTGCATTGTGTAGTTTATGTGTAACACCAGAAGATCTTCTCCCTTGCAATTGCAGGCTCTTAGTAATTAGCATAATCAACAGAGTAGGAACGTATATTTAGGGGATACTAAATATTAGTCTTGTGTCCTCTAATACCCACCAACAAGGCCGTGTGAAATATGTTCATTAAGCATTTGGAGGAGCTGTGTTGAATTAGGCTCGCAGTCAAACCACATACATGATTGGCCCGCGGTTCTGGCTGCCGGCTGGTGGCGTTAAAAAGAAGGGGGGAAAAAGCATTCTCCCACTCTCTTCTCCTCAATACACAGTTATGTGTTTTTTTTCTTCCAAGACAAACACATTTACATATTCATGAGCCACTGACACAGGCTTTATTGATGTACACTCTCCTGTGGGAGGAGGGACATCGGGTGGGAAAAATAGAGGGGAGAGAGAGAAAGTAAGAAAAACTCCAATCTTGTGAGTCATCATTAAAGAAAATAAACTAGCCTCACAGGGAAGCTGGAGAGAAAAGGGTGAGTTCATGGCTGAGGTCTGGGAAGGAGGGATGAAGGGACTGAAAGAGAGAAGATGTAAAGGAGTAAACAACAGTTTGTATATCTATATACAGTATTTGTGGGTGAGTGTGAGTGTGAGTGTGTTTGTGTGTGTGTGCGTTTGCGTGCATGCGTTTTGTGTCCATGCCAACTGGGAGTGATCAAACACCACTGACGCTGCTCTGTGCCGCAGTGCCCCATTGATGAATAGAAGGGAAGGGATGGGAGAGGGAGGGAGGGGAACTGGCATGATGGGTAGCAGAGTAAGCCAGGAGACATCCCAGCTCCCTTTTTTAATTGGCCACAGGGGAGCGGTCTACCTGCATGACAATGAGAAGGTCGAAGACCAAGATGAAGGAGGCCAGGAAGGCTCTGGAGACCTCGTCGCTGGGCAGGAAGCCTCGGTTCAGGTTGTCCCAGCTGATCCAGTCAGTACTGATGACCAGAACTACCACAGAAGTCAGAGAGATGAGCACTGTCCTGCAGGGAGAGGGAGAGGAATAGGGAGAGGGGAGGAGAGGAGGTGTGTGATGGATGGAAGGAAAAGGAGAGGAAATGACAGAAAGGAGAGGAAAGGACAGAAAGAAGAAGTGATGAGATGAAGGAATGGAAGGAAGGAATAAAGAGAGGAGATGAGAGGAGAGAAATGAAAAGGAAGCAGGGGATGGGAGAGAGATGAGAAGGAGTGAAAGGAAGGGCAAGAGAGGATTGTAGGAAGAGGTAAAGGAGCAGAGGAGAAATAAATCAGCGAATGACGCACATTAAAAGTACAAGACCTTGAAGAAATGATTACATATTATTTTAAAAATGGCAAACTAGATAATGTGAACAGTTAATATTGTATATCTTGGAAGATAAACCGCTCTACTTCCTCGCCCATGTCAAGTCGAAAAAAGATAAATCAGATAAATTCAGCTTCTTCTTTCATGGACTCAATAATGTATTAAACAACAATTTTACCTGGATTTGAAAAATGGCAGCAGATAAAGCTTCCAGAAAGATGAATGTTCATAGAAGACAAATATGTCTGTTTGTGGATGCAGAAACAATGCAGTTCAAAAGCCCACTGCATACATATTTCCATGTATTTCCATATTTAACATCAGCCAAAATGTTTCATTTACCTGCATGCAGTGATTGCTGTGTTGTTTTTTTTGTCCTCTTTCACACTTGCTGAATTGTGTTTATGTTACATTGTGTGTAATCCTACATTCACTGTCTATCGGAAAAAAATTCAGCCATCTAAAGCGAGGCACAACGAGAAAGGCTAGTATTATTCTCCACTGTGCATTGTGTCTCAATGTCACCTAGTGATTGCTGTGCTGTTGTGTGCATTCACACTCTACACATCAGCTGGCTGCATTGCAGATAGTGAATGCCAACTCATATCCCATTTCAACTGTTAGGGAGATGCATTTTTAGGGGTTTTATTATTCACAGTGGATTGCTTTTTCTTTGCATGGCCAATTTTTTGGCACTGTCCTTTACAATTTGCCACGGTCCCTCAGCGCATATTGACAAGATATATCCAGCAACACATTTATCAATCATATTTCGAGCTCTGAATTTCAAATGAAAGCTTGTCAAATCCGGAATTGATTGTGACAGTGTGAGCTGGGGCATCAGTCAATAAAATGAAGGGCTGCAGAAAAAGTCACAGAACAATTCGGCTGCTTGCATTCTAATCGCAGGTGAATCAATTCCACAAAAGGAAATATTAAATATACCAGCCAAACTGTCTTTGAAGCTTGAGATGTCTATGTCCTGATCTCCGTGTACATATCAAACAGATGTCAAACAGTTTCAACCGTATCCCCTTTTTCACGTCCTTCACTTCTCACTATGACCCTAAAATGAACCAACAGAGAGGCGTTTGCATGTCGTATTTGACTGACAGCAGTGAGCCACTTTGTTGAATGAATACCGCTGGGACTGTGCATGGGAGGTGTAATACATCCAAACAAGGAACACTTCTTCTTTTCTAGTAATGGGCATATCAGATGTGGTTTGCAGCATTTGTTTAGCAGTTATTTAAGGGTCACAGCTTGTGGTATGAGAAGTAAAAGGCAAGGCTACGGCTCGCCCCGTGACCTTGCTGTGTCCATTGATTTTCACCCTGTTCTTCTAATTAAAGGTGCTGACACTGAGTGAGGGAAGATTAACACGGCTATTGACTGTGTGTAACCCTGCAATGGGTGGGAGAGACCACATAACGCATGCACACACATGCATGCGTGCACTCACACATGCACACTTCTACAGAGCCATGTAGGAATATATAATACATTTCGTAACCTAGTTGGTAAAGAAATTGCTATGAAATGTTATCATGTGCAGGCAGATAGAGATACACATGTTCTTGGGGAGAGTTCATAAGAAGTCAACATACCAAAACAGAACAATTCTGTTGTTGCCTTGTTTCCAGAACCGCCTGGCTGCTTTGCCCCAGTCTGGATAGTGCTGATCCTGGAGCATCATATCTGTCACCTGCAGAAAGGTAAATGCATATAAAATTACATTATAACTTGTGGATATTGGATGAAGAAGAGGGGGTTCAGACAGTTAAGCTTACCATAAAGACTTAATACAGGGGTAAATAGCCTGCCGACCATGCCCAAAGGTAATGTTCCTAACAGCAACTGGAAAGCTCATTACTAAGACATTATATCATGTTATTGCAACGGGTGCAAAAACAAGAATTAAAAAGAAAAGTTGTGGTTTTACAGTAGGTTAATGCAACACTTATTCCAGACAGGATTTAGTGACATATTTAAATAGAAAAACCAGAAGTAGAAGAAAAGGGGCTTCAGGGTGTAAGTAGCAGAGTAGTCAGCGTGTCCATTTTCTTCTGCTTTAAGTCTTTGTGCAAAGCCTAGCTTACTATTCTCATAACTTCATGTTTAGTGAACATCTAATGTTGGTAAGAAAAAAACAAAAAACAAAACAATTTTTGTGAGGCTATGTGCTGTTTCAAGATGTTAATGGGACTGTACTTTACAAAGTGCAGTAAAGGAAACGTTTACACGTTTGTGTGAAAGACCAGAGACCCGATCGGCTTGCAGAGAGCTCTAACTTCAACCGTTTCCAACATCTTTGTTTGAAAATTTTTTTTTTTAAAAATCTCCCGGTCTGTTTGCCAGACATCAGTGGTGATCCTCACTAGTGCATGAGGACTTCCTTTCGAGTCCCAAAACATTAGAGTTTCTGTTTAAGTCTGTCTGAACCGCTTCATCCAGGTAATCCCGGGTCGCGGGGAGGCTGTGCCTATCTCAGCCGGCATCGGGCCAGAGGC
>JAOWBC010000049.1:6834019-6846661 GCA_028566105.1 Hypoplectrus providencianus | reverse complement strand
AAAAACTCACACACACATACATGTCCCAGCTAACTTTAGCGAGGTGCTAGACATGAACAATATGTGGTTGGTGTGTGTGGGACGCCCTGTCTAGCCACCAGAAGAGCATCCCCTGCAGTGCACCATCATGGCTAGATGTCAAAGCCAGCTAACCCATGCCAAAATACCTACCCTTTAAAAACCCTTGGCAGTAATAATACCTCACAGCGGCTTGTTCTTTCAGTACAAATGAAAAGGAAAAACACCATTCACTCCCACAGAGGGGCAGCTGCAGTCACAAAGGGATATTGTACTTTTCCTTTGTACTGTGGCAAAAGAGAAAACTACAACGGCCTCGCTGCGGGGTAAGGGAATGGTTAGAGTGGTGGGGGGGGCGATGCAAATAGGGTTTGGACATAGATCAAAAGACTTAAGTTTCACTGCATCATCAGGGCTGGAGCACTTCTCCCACTCCCCCCGGACTCCCATCCTCTCAGCCACCTTTTTGCTCACTCTACTGCATTCATTCTATCGCAGCCGGAAGAGACAGTCTTCCGAGGGGCATCCTGGCAGAGTGTGAACATTGCTCTTACATGTCGGTCTTGAACAGAGATGTGAACACTAATGGTTTTTGGCAGGGCCCGGGTCCTCGGTGGACACTGCTGGAGCAGAAAGAAAACAAGCGGGAAAGAGGGACAGGATGGGAGGGGTTTGGGACAAGTGCAGAAAAAGACAAGGTGTTTTGGCGGTGATGGGTTCACCCGCTTTACAACAGCACCATCTGTCTTCATGAGGAGAGCCTTACAACGGTGAATAACTGACGTCGCTGTTCAGCACACATCCTAAGCAACTAAATATGGATGAGTTTTAGTGCAGTGTCAGCCAGTTTAATTGTTTAATAGGTGGTTTTGGTCGCTACTTTTTATATCTGGACAAGTGATGCGGCTAATATGAGCAGAGTGACTTGTACATGAAGATGGATATAAATTATACATCATTTTATAAATTATATATTGTGTCTTTCAAAATGTCTGAGTAACTCATTATTTTTCCTTAAGCATCATCCGAATGTCATTCTGTGAAACACTCCTGACAGTAAAGAAATGAACTGACAGGCCAAAAAGATCTCCTTTTCTCAACATTTCGAGGCGGAAATGAGAGGCAGTAAAAAGGAATCCTCTTTGTGACACACTGCAAATGTAACTTTTCCCTGAGCAAGCAACATTCATCGTCTCGGCGGACCTGCCCCTTTCTGCTCAGCCGCTCGCTTCCTTTTTCCCGGCCAACCAGAGCGAACGGACAAGATGGATGCCGGTGTCACCGTGCTGGCCAGAGTGACAGATGGGCTGATTATACAAACTCATCCCTCTGGCCATAGAAAAACACAACACCTTGCCTGCAAGCTAATAGCCTTCATCTGCTTGCACCTTATGGATAGTTGATGCTTGTTGTTAATATGGAAAAGCAGCACTGTATAGACAGATCCCATTAAAGCCTTGGCCTCCCTCTTGACAGCTTGTACCTGAATAGACACCTGCCAGACCGTTTTTTACAGCGCAAACACACAAAATGGTAAATCACCTCGCGGCGACCTCGTGTCTGGCTGGCTGGCTTCAAGGGCATGTTTTCCTTCCTCTAGACGGACACATTGCAAATGCATAAACGGATTCCTGTCACCGGCTTGATGTGTGGGTGTCAAGCTCCGCAGTGCGCAGTGGTTTCTCAGCAGGTAAGCTGGGGCAACAGGAGCAAAAAAACCCAAGCATTAACTGAGAGAGACATGGCAAGGAAACATCTTGGTTTTTGGCCAAAGATGTGTCAAAAAATAAGTCAAGATCATGGAAGAATAAGTGTGGGTGCTGAAGGTGATCTTTCAGGATTAAACACCCTCCCCTTGCCTGCTCCTACCTGTGATTTAAAGTCTGGGCTGATTAATCAGACTGCTATCGAGTCTCTGTTCAGGCGAGACGTTTAGATCAATCACGCCAGCCAAAGGGGAGCGTACAGTGGCTCTTACAAATGGGAAGCATAGAATGAGGGAAAAGGGGCAAGGAGAGAGAGAGAGAGAGGGAGAGAGAGAGATTGAATGGCTTACTCCATGCTCCCAGCCATCAGCAGGAAAAGGTTGTAGATGTGTGAGAAGATGAAGAGGAAGAGGATGGTGCTGAAGAACATGGTCATCCAGGAGCCATGATCCTCGCGGAACATTTTCAGGCGCAGGTATCGACCTAAAGGGAGCATGACAAGGACACTGCTGTCAGTGGAGGTTCAAACAGCATGTCAACCTGCTAACATGTGCGGCCACGAAAATGGAGATGAAAGTAAATAAATTAGTTGCACAGATCAATAATGTCCTACTCTGTCACACAAGTGCCCTTTAGGCATTGAAATTAAGATTAAAGACCACTTTGAGGTGTCACTTTCGCGGCCTTGAAGTAATTGTCTTATCCTGACCAATTTCAACTGTCACCATTTCAGCATCAACCCCAGGAGACAATATTCCACATACACATTTCATGAATCCATTGGACATGCTGTCAGTGGATTGATGCCCGCTTGGGTTTCATAATGTGAGTTATGCGTGATTAGTTAAATTATTCAAACATTTGTGACCTGTGGTGTTTTTTTAATACAATCCTGGCTTGGAATCAAATTATTTAGAAATATCTGTCTGGCAGAGCATGAGATTGATTCAGATATTCAAGCCTCGCACAAAACACATAATCACAGGAGCTTGTCCTCTGGTGGTGGCAGCACTCATAAAGACAACAAGGTTTATTATACGACTTTTAGCTTGTTGTTAAAAGACTACAGCTGGTGCTTTTAGCTCCTCTGTGGCTAGCCATAAATATAATTACTGACTAATTTTTATTTGGCTGCCCCTAATAACACACAGGAAAATATTTACACCTTTAAGGGCATTTTCTTTCTCTGGGCTGAGTGGCATTATGGAAAGCATTGCATAAGTACAGCATGAATTACTGAGGAATGTGAAAAATAATGTGTGATGTAATTAGGTGTACATAATGTAATTGCATAATGTAATAGTCCTTGATCCACCTCCCACACTGATCATGTAAAAGAACTTCTTTGTTCATGTTGTCTGTTACAACTGCAATCATTCAGACCTGGGTCAAAAAGGATTTGCAAATAAAATGGATACAAATAAAACAGGCAGATTTTTTGTAAAGGTCCAAAACTTTAAAAACAGAACCAGAGATACCATAATGTTTAGGCCTTTGTACATTTTACATAATGAAACCAAAAGCACAATTACCATTAACCCCGGGAAAGTCTTAAAGAACTGCTGCGATCTGCAAACTGAGAGAAACACGAATAACGTAGGCTAGTTTTTGGGAGCCTTGCTAGCTTTTCTGTTTTCACTCTAGAAGATGAAGAACAAACGAAAATGTGTGCAACTGTGACAGCAAAAAGGCAAAAAGCTGAATTTCTTAATTTAATCCATCTGCTCGTTTCACTTGACAAATTGTATTTCTCATGAAAGAAATAGACAAGCTACCTAGAGATATAGCAAATTTGAGTCATTAAAAAAAAAATAAAACTTCATTGTCAAACCAACACCCAGTATGTAAAAGATAACACCCTGCTTAGCCAGTCGTGTTCAGCTGACAGTATTCATGCTAGCAGATTAGCTCACTAGCTACAGTGATTCCTCTACTATCCCCGTCAGTCTCCTGTCCCTCATTGCCGGCAGTTGAGATCTGAAGTTTGCCCCTCCCTATTTGTATACTCATGTCTTTTAAACAGCCTGCCTCCATTTACTTACATTTTTCTCCTCAAATTATTTAGGCTGGAATAACCTGATGACAGCACTGTGATGTAATCTCAGTCATTTTTTCAGCCTTAACAAAGTTCCCTCCAGAGCCAGGAAAAGATTATACAATGTTTTTTTTACAGGCTAAGTATTACTCATCATGGTCAGGAAATTATGTGTAAAGGCAGTGGAGTTTAAATCTTAGAATAATTCTGGGACCATGGCGCCATATTTAGGAATCATTCATAATTTTCTGACACTGTTGTTGTCAGGGTTGTGAGCTCTGTCAAAGTCAGTGTCTGTACTCCAAAGATTGTTTATGAGAGAAAAGAAGCATCACCCTGTAACACCATTGTACAACCACAAGTGGTCTGAGTGTTTTTGTTGCGCCAGAGAGATTCTCTGTCGTCCTCAATTACACATTTTAACTAACATCAGTAAATAAAGCTTTTCAAGAATCAAGACCTTCAATTTTCGGATCAAATAACTCCTAATAATTATGGAAGGCAGAAGGCTTCAACAGTCATTTTAAATGAGCCAGTCACATATTTAATCAACATTTTGGTAAATATGTACCGAGTCAGTATCCGCCAATGCTAAAGGAGTCTTTTTGACATTTATGATAAAACGTCCTCATGCGGTACACCCAAACCATCAGGGCTTCAAGGTTACTTAATTGACTGTTAATTAAGAAATCCTTTATAAGCTTGGCTGTATACCTCCATTTCCATTACTCCACATATTTCTCTCTCTCCTCACTCATGTATGCACATACACACACACGCACACTTTGAGGCTCTCCCTCTGTTTCAGTTCTGCAGGCTGTGATCCGGTGCCAGAAGCGGCCATCTTCCCAGGAACAACTCTTTGTTTTTCTCTCCTCCAGCTCAGTCAGCATCCCTTTGAGTTACAGCTCCTCTGAGGACTCATTGTGTTTGTGTCCACACACACACACACACACACACACACACACACACACACACACACACACGCACGCACACACACACACACACGCACAACCACAGCTAGAAAGACAGCAAAGCAGAATGCTCCATTTATTTTCCCATTACAGCCTGGCTGGTTCACTCTCTGATAGTTTTACATGCTGTTCAATCTCAGCTTGCTCACTTTTAGTTTTTTTCTGCTGCGCACATAAAAACAAAGATGTTGTGATTCCTATGGAGTTGAAGATCTTTGTTGAGTTGAAGAGTAGTTTTAATGACTGAACCTCCTGTGGTAGGTTCAAATACATTACGCAGAAATGCCTTTCAACTCTTAGTAAACAACAAATCTGCAATCTTAGTTTATAGTTTGTTTATATGATATGTAAGCTTTACAGAATACCAACTTTAATTTTCCCCTAAAGATAATTTTTAATCTTACAGTTTTCGGAGGGGGGTTAGCAAAAGCAAAGTGGCCTAGTGTGAGGCCACACCATACGTCTTGCTCTGTGGTATTTCAGGGCTCATCACAGATGCATAATTGAATTGACTTGCATGGGTGAACTTAATTGCCTCCAGTGCCAATGAGCCCTAGCTTAGATGTAGAAGCACAGTGTGTATCGGCAGATCTGACTTTTAAAGTAGCACGCCGCGCCAGCGAGCACGGCCGTCTCTCACAGCGTATATGGGCAGGATTTAACTAGGGGGTGATTCAAGACTATTCAGCCAAGCCGTTTGAGTCACTGCACCTCCCGACAGTAGAGGACCCCGATAAGGTGTGATTCATGAGCAGTGCCTACTGCGAGGCTCAGCCCGGCAGGAGACAACACAAACAACCCACATGGACGAGGCAGCCACACACAAACACAGGGACGAAAGAATCTGAGAACGATACACTTTTATCACATCTCTTTCCTGCTTTCACTCCATTGCAAACACACACACACTCACATGAGCCAAGCTGCTGTATTACTCAAAAGAATGCAATTACAGTTTGAATACTAATTTACATTTTTACAGTATCATTCATCTGAAGCTATTTATAGTGCTCTCTTTGGGATGAGATCATATTCACCTCTCAAGCTGCTTCGGAATGGAAATCAACCATGTAGCTGTGTCGCCATCTAGTGGTGATAAATGGACATACATCTGAGAGCTGACTGCTATAAAGACGTCTTTACCCTCAACTCTATGTCCTATTTACTTTTTGGAATGTGTCTGATAAAATCTTAGTCCTTGGGGAAACACATTAAACCATTTTAGGGGCCCTCCAACTTTCCTCTTGTGTCATTTTAATGTCATATCTAGTGTCAATACTCTTGGCTACTCTAACTTTGATATTACACCTTGAAAAGTATTCATATCTGGTTTAATTTTTCCACTGATAGGAGTTGAAATAACATAATATCGATAAGCTTGCAAAATATTACATTTAATTTTTTTTTTTTTTAATTTAATAGGAACAATTGAGAGGAGGGATGTCTCCGCTGTGCAAGGAGGCGGGGCTCTGTGTGCACTGCAGCAGTGTGTGTGTATGTATACACTACCAGACAGAGAGAAGAGAGAGCAGAAAGAGAGCAGGTACCCAGGTATGGATACTGTAAATGTGTTTAAATTCATTATGAACTGTAATGACCATAAGAATTTGTATAGAAACAAAAATAAAATTTCTATGACATAAAAAGACAACATTCTGTTTAAACTAAAGAATACACTGAGCAAATACTGCCATTTAGCATAAATCACTTTCATACTACCTTTTAAACAACAACAAACAAAAACAACCCTAAACTTATTTTAGGCTGTTAGATTGTGTATTGTTTCTTTGGTAAGGGTACATTGCAGTGACAGCATATCAGCAGAGTATCTAAAGCATAAGTCTACACTCAGACGTTTGGGCTAAGCAGCCTGTCAGATACCTGCTTTCAACTTTACTTTGAACAGGATTACATTGATTCCACAAATTCAGCAGTTTAGTGACAAATCCAGTATTACAAGCATTTCCATACATGAAACTGGGGCTTGAGTGCCTTTTTATAGACTCACAAGGTTATTAGGTGCACCTTGCTTAAACAAACCCACAGTCAGGCAATCACAGAATTCAAACTGCCGACATTATAGGTACCCATCTGATAATGAGATCACATGCAGTAAGTCTGGGAAGTGCTCAGGTTATAAAGTCACCAGATTTATATGTGTAATCCACTCACAGGAAGCCCTGGAGCCAGAAACACAAACAGAACCGTATAACTAGCACAGAGCATCAGTTAAAACACGTGCACCGGCGCACAAGGACAAGCAATTACTGAATGTATCTTTGATGTTAACATTGGTTTTGTTTAAGCCTCTATTTCCTGTATTACACACTCAACCACACACACATACACACACGTCTCGCAGGTTAGTCAGTGCACCAGCAGCTCCCCACAGATGAGAAGCTCACAGCTGGTGGAGGAGGAGTGAAAGCGACCTGAGATGTGAGCACCGTCCCCATTCATCATGATACCACTCTCCTACGGCAACAAATCGGACACCGGTGATGGAGGTAAGAACAATCTGAAGCTAAAATACTCACCACTGCTAATTAATACCACTGCACCTCCACTTTGACCATGTTGCAAGACTAAATTGTTATAGTTGACAAAATAGGGTAAAGCATTCAAATAATCTGTCACCACAATGACAAATTATTGAAGTTATTTTATATTTTCCTGACATGACTGTTGTTTAAATGCCAATACTGTCTTCATTACCCTTCTCCTCCTTAAATTATTACGTGCTATGTAGCTGTATAACAGATATGCGAGTGTTTTAATACCTAAATCACAACATGTTAAACATCCTCACAAAAAATGATGCATAAAACTCTCCCTGTTCTCTAAGACCGGTAGACAGGGAGAGATCTAGGTTTTAATGTGCTAAAAGTTCATTGTTTAGATCTGCTCATCCAGAACAAAATGAATGTATTATCTGTGATTAAGTGCAAACAGAGGCTGACATATCGGAGGCAATGAATCAACAGTCCCCCAGGTTTCATTGTTCGCAGCAGACAGTCAAGCAATCGCTTCCTGGACACGCTGGTGACGCTCGGAGGCTATGGAGACAGCTACTGTAAATATAAAAGGGCCCTGGGAGAGAGTGGGTGAATACATCTTACCTATAGCCCTGTCTGAGAGCAGGGCTTACCGGCAGAGTCAATAAAACAGGCTACGACCTACATTATACAGGAAGTTATTAAAATCTTTCAAATATAACAACTGAGAAAAAGTATGCCATAGAGCAGAATAACCTCTGTGTTTAATCAGCTTAAATTCCAGACAGATAAAAGTTAAAAACATCAGGCTGTACACCTTCCTTTTGGAAGCCTTTATGTGGTTTTTGAATGTGTTGCTCACTCAGTAAAAAATTGACTCCTGGAAGTTCATTTGTGCCTGGCAACTCGCCTGGCAGACTATAATTGTTGTATGCTTTAAACAATAATCTTTTTTCGACAATCCAAGCAAACTGAAATAAATCATCCTTTTGGCAGTTGTTGACTGGATTTCTGGAGTGTTAAGGGGGCACTCCCCTCTCTTTATATGCCAAGGTCAGTTTACTTATCACTTTGAGAACCACACAGTCTATGAAAACTGTAAGCTGTATTATCATTCATGCGGCTTTGACAAGAAAATGTCTCAAGAGTCATCTTAATGGAGAGCATTTGTTAAAAACATGAAGTCTGAAAGAGGTCTTTACTTTTTAACCCTGTGCCCCCCACACATGACCTAACCACAACAGTATTGGACTTGAGGTGCACTATGAAAATACCTCCTAAGGATACCGAGGAGGGCTGGCCTGGGAAGTCCCTCAAGAAGGCGGGTTCCAATTTCTAGGTCAAGTGATCAAGGAGACAGGAGTTGAGGAGGGATTTTAAAACAAAGCCCATCTCTCTAACCCTCCAACTGTACTGGCAGAAAATACTTAAAAAAACTGGACTAGTTGTTAATATATTAACAATGAGTCTGTTTTGAAACTAACTCTACTTCCTGTCCTTGAATCCCAGAGGTGCTTCTGGAGTTCCTGAACCAATCGAGAGTGTTCTGCAGCCAGTTTGAGAAAGGCCAGTGGTACTGCTACATCCTGCTGGTTCTCTTCTGTTTCGCAGTTCCTGTGGGGATCTTGGGAAACATCGCCGCTCTAATCAACTACTCCTGCTTCAGGAAAACCTTGAGCACCAGCAATCTTTTCCTGTTGAACCTGGCCCTGTGTGACTCAGCCTGGATCCTGACCCTCCCCTTTACCCTTTACTTTGCCTTGCAGCGGCCGTACCTCAAAGACATACAGATTTTCTGCCAGTTCAAGAAAATCTCCTTCAACATCAACATCTACGGCAGCATCCTCTTCCTTACTCTTATCAGTTTCGATCGCTACGTTGGGACGGTTCACCCCATCAGCTCTCTCCGCTGGTGGGATGTGGGTAAAGCCAAGCTGTGCTCAGTCTGCACATGGGTCGCATTGGTCCTGAGTTCCATACCAAACTTATTTGTAACTTTTGCTATTCAGCGACCAGAAAACATCACAGTGTGCATGGACCACATCCATGGCCCTTTTGTTTACGTCAAGATAATTACCATCATCAGAACAGTACTAGGCTTCTTGTTACCCTTCAGCGTCATGCTGGCTTTTTACATAATGACAGTCCGTGTTTTGAGGCGTCTCCCGAGGGGCAGAAGGCACAGAGGGGCCCAGCGGGCAGGAGGGAAGCCTCTGCGGCTCATCACCGCTGCCATACTTGTCTTTGCGGTTTCCTTTGTGCCGTATCATGTCATGATCATCACCTTGGTGTTCATGAGGATCAATAAGCAGGTCACACCATCTAACACCAACATCCTTTATGCCTTCTATGAGTTCTTTGAGGCCATGTGCAGTGTAAGTAGCTGCCTGGACCCAGTGCTGTATATTGTGGCTAGTGAGCAGTTCCAGAAGCAGCTGCAGGCCTTGAAAAGACACCGATACAGGAGGCTGTGCTGCAGAGCCAGCCGGAGGGTGGGAGTAATTGGGTGATTGATCAGATCACATCCATGGCTTTTGGCAAATTATCTTGACTGTATCACTCTTACACATGCACCATCAGTATACATTAAGGATACTATTCTAATGGCCTCAAGTATGCTGATAAATTGCATTACAATGGAACTGAAATGAAGAAATATTAAATAGTAAATATATAAACTATGTGGCTCATAAAAATTCTTATCAGTGTGAAATCTATCATAAACAACATGTAAGGGACTTTTTGTATTGCTGTCATAAAATATTTTGTTGCCAACAGCATTATTAATTAGCAGCTGACTCAACCTCGCTCATACATCACAGATGTATCTTAAAAAAGCAGTCCATACTGTAGTCTGACAGATATTGTCAAAAGACATTACTCAAGGGTTGGGTTTCTACTGTTTTCATTATCAGTTATTCTGCTGTTTATTTTTTAACTAAGGGTTTTCTTAATACAGCAAGAAGAATACTGTAACAAATGCCCTATATAATCCCAAGTTTGCATATTCATATTGCCTGCTTTATCCATCCAAAAATCCAAAAATAAATCAATTCCATCTATTAAGTAAGAAAAGCTTCAAATTTATATGTATGTTTTCAATTAAAAACATTGTTGTTAAAATCAAATGCATGCAGGTGATAAACAAAAGGAAACTAAAGACAAACCAAAGGGAATCCTAAAGTAACCCATAGGCTCTCATACAGGACAAAAGGCCACAAAAAATCTTTTTTTTCCCTTTCATTTGTTGCCTGTCTGTCTACAATATTTGCAGTTTATGTCCAATTTAAAATTACCTCTAGATCTTTATGAAAACACGAAAGCACAGGTGAATGAATACATTCTGTCCTATTTATCTGCAGCGTTGGTGCGATTAGACTCTGATTACAGTCTTATCAAAACAAATCTGTAGAAACAGAAACACCCAACAACACTTCCTGTTCAAATATTTTGACAGCAGCTCAGTGGACTGGAAACTGCACACGGAAAATGGGATCTAATTAACAATGAAAGAAGTAAACACTAGGCCTTGAAAAAACCAAAACATGGCTCATGTTTGTTCACAGTAACTGATATCCATCACATCACATCCATATTGATTCTTGATCTATTGATAGCACAGTCTTTCAATCTCAATCGCAGCTCTTTGTATTGTAGTTAAGGACTGCTCCACTCTTTATGAGCACGTACATTCATCTATTTTAGGTTTCCGTGCGCTGCTCTACTCTGTCCTGTTTTGATCTGAACCATCAGAACAACAATCCTGCCCTCCTTAGGGATCCTAATAAACATCCTCTCTCAAATACAAACCCAGAGTGCAGAGAGCCTAAGCAGTGCCTGGATCTCAGCATGTGCACACTAGCATCCCCATTTATCACCCATTTGCTGGGCCGCAGCATCATGGGGTGGTGTGGGAATAGCCATGACTACGGCCACTACGGTCCCCAGAGCTGATCTCCTCTGTAACTAAGTGTCTGGATAATAAATCAGAGCTTGGAAGTGACAACACAACAGCCTCTGCAGGGAGACTGCAGCACGTACAACAGAGACACAGAGAGCTGGCTGCTTGGCCACTCTAGCTGTTCCTGTAAGAGGCCTGTTAGATCACTTCATCTTGTTATTTATGGCTTGGCTCCAGACCAAAAGAGTCATACATTTCAGGTAAATAAGCAATTTCCGTTTGGCCGCTTTCCTTTGTTTGGCAGTTCTCGTCATTATGACTCTGTCGCTTTGTCTCCCTGTCTGCTGTGCAAACGTCTTTATGTTTTATCTCTTACTGCACAGCATGTGGACAATAACTTCAAGTCACCAATACAGCTTATTAAAAATGTCTCTGTAGCAATGAACAATTGTCTGCAAGTTTATAAAATGCTTCATGCCAGTGGTTTTCATTTTGTACTTTTTTGTCATTGTAATGATTAGACACAAGGAAAGAATCCAACTGCACGTCAGCATTTGGTAAGAATTTAGCCCCTAGAGATGATACAGTCATCTAGTGTACAAGGAGAAACAATGGCAGTCATTCGGAGTACTGTCTTGTTTGGATTCCCAGTCAGCAATACAACCACCCACTGTACTTAAACTCATTAAAGACATCAACATCGAATAGACGGCGGCCTCACACAGTCAGACAGAAGTGTGTTCAGGCTCCTGGGGCGCAGCAATGCACCAACACCAAAGTAATCATACATTATTTACAGAGGAAAGGGGCAGACTCTGAGGCCAACTAATAGAGATTGGACTTCTACTGAAACGCAGTGTAAAACATGCAGCTCCACAGGGCTCCATGAGGTTACTGAGGGCTGAATAATTACAAGGCTCATAATCATGCAGATTGAAGTGATGATCGTATACATCATCCCAAATCACACTTTTATTCATGGATTCTTCGGCAGCGATAGAGAAAAGTATTTAAATACTTTGGATGAAACGTACCTCAGTTTAGAGCAGATGCATTAGCAAATTAATCAATGGGTGGATTGACGTAAAGTAGGTCTTTAAATTACAATAACTAACATGGACTAAGTCCTTATTTAGGTCATTCATTATATATTCATATTATGTTATTTTTGTTTTTTGTTCGACTAAACCATCAATTTGATCTTGTCACAAAGTTTTTCTGGGAAATGTGACTTTTTTAAACAGTTTTCTTATGTAAAATAAAATACAAATGGATTTAATGTTTTTAATGTATATTTAGTATTTAATATAGATATTTATACACTATTTTTATGGTAGCCCACAAAAGTAAAAAGTTCTGTAACCATATACACCTGAAACTAATCATTAACCTTAACCTGATCAATGAGCAGATCAGTTCCAAAGCTGTTAGATCAAAGCTAAACACATACCTTACAGTTTCCTTAAACAAATAAAACAGAAACGGAGAAGCTGCAACCAGCAAATGTTTGACA
>JAOWBC010000049.1:6820700-6833101 GCA_028566105.1 Hypoplectrus providencianus | reverse complement strand
AGCTAAACACATACCTTACAGTTTCCTTAAACAAATAAAACAGAAACGGAGAAGCTGCAACCAGCAAATGTTTGACATTTCCGCTTGATAAATGGCTTAAGCGATTAAACCATTATCATAATCCTTGTTGAATAATTATTTTCAGATGATAAATTAAAGGGCTAATTGTTTCGACATGAGTATGAATAAACACAGAGACAATAATTCACTCTCAACAGCAACACACACAGACAATAAACTACCCCGCAGTGACACACACACACACAGAGGCCCTATCCTGCCATCCACCCATCCACTCCCACACACACGCTCACTCCACTTTGACCCGCAGCCACACAGCGCTGTACATAAGCCATCTCAGCCTTTGCATGGCACAGTAATAACATATGACAGAACCCAGATGGCATCCTGCAGGCTACACTCATCAAGATCAGGGAAAGGGGACGAGAGGCACTCCAACAACAGAGCAACCAATGACAATCTCACATTCAGAGTTCAGCTGAGCATTGGGTAATGTTAACAGCCCTGTGATCAACGGATGCAGGTTTTCACATTTCTGTCACCTTTTCTTGTGCTGATCACACCGTTCTGGGGCCTTAAACGGCTCCTCCTCAGCGGTCAGTGTTTGATTGAATGTAAGTGTCGGTAATAAGATGCAAAGGAGGGTTTAATCTGGTTAGGAGAAGCTCCATATGACTCAGAATTACCCTTCAATTTACCTTTTAGAAGTCACAAAACCTTGGAGAGAGATAGGTGAATATATTATGCTAATCTAATGGCTGAGGCAGAATGGGAAAGGAATGAGAAGCAGTTTCACTTTTTCCAATTATGGAGATGGACAGCGAGATAGTCATTTACTGTGAGGGTAGGCCCGTGATAGAAAGCTCCAGTGCTGTGGTGCTGCATCACTGCAGGAAGACAAACTCGTAATGACACATTTGTTAAAAATAGAACATAACTTAACACCACATCTGTTTTATCTGGACAACCTAACTTGATCAATGAAGCGGGAAAGATTTTTTTTCTCCATCAAATGAACCCAAAGACAGAAAATAGAAGCAAAAAGACATCACAGTCACCATGGTTGTAAAAATACACTGATCAGTCAACAGTCCAGAAATATCAGTGCAAATAATATAATATATATCGCCATCTTTAAGACATTCCTTTATTTTGAAATTCCTTTTTTATATTCTCTCCATTTAAATGAACAGATTGACTTTAAATGGAAAGAGCTTGGTAAAAAGCATATATTAGTTACATTTTATGAGTCAAATTGTTATCATCATTGTTCAAAGAATCCAAATAATATCATATTGTGATGGAACTTTGGATTTCCACTCCTAACACGTACCCAACTAAGAGATTATTGCTAAACAAGAACTAAAAACAAAGATATCATGCTTCACAGTTCCAACAATCCAGTGATTGTTTTTATAGTTACTTGGCCTTTTGGAAACACAGTGTTCTGCTTTCTTGCCAAGATTTAGATGAACAGATCGATACAAGTGGCTCGTTTCAATGGTGACTCAATCTTCACTCTAAAATTCAACACTTTATATTTTTGTCTTAAATCCGTATAGAAATTGGAATGTAAAAAACAAAACTTGTAATTATATTTCCAATCTGTTTCATAGTTATGATTATCTCCTCCAACTGCAAGCAAGAAAGCGAAAAAACTGCATTTACCAGAATGTTAAATATTCCCATGACGTTAAAGGCTGAAAGGTTGGATTGCTTCATTGTCCATGGCTTTCATTTCTTCCATTTCCACATTTGACCTGTAGCGCTCTTATTTTGTTGTTCTCATGGATGTTGTCAGTCAAGATTTAAACATCCTTCGCTGTCACTTCCCCTAGACTATGGAACAGATTGATGTCTGCCAACTTAAATCAATGACATTCTCAACATTTGTCTCCATATCCACCTCCATTTTCAGTCTTCTGATTGTGAGTGAGAGAACTCTGTAAAAACCTAGTGACTGAGCCTACTGAGTGGTAAGAAGAAAAAGAACCATCTAAGTAACAAAACAAAATGAATATTTTATATGATTCCTATGTGGTGAAAATACATTTATCTTAGAAACCTCTTATTTAAATAAAAAAATTCCATGACCAGCAGATCAACTACCAGCCTGAAGGAGTCTCAGTCTGAAAATATGAAAAGGTGGCTCTAAACTACAGCTCAATGCAAACAAACCACACTCAGACTGAAACAGGCAACTCCCAAGCCCCGTGACCTTAGATTTAATACAAATGTGTAATGACAGCCAGTCACCCTCTGAATGACCAGAAGTCATTGGCTACCGCCCACTCCATTAGAGAGCACACATAGCCTTGAGTGGCTGAATGGAACAGCATAGGTTGTTCCTTGAACCTCAAATGTTGTCTTAAATCACATAATCTGTCACAAGCTATTTATCACTGAGGGTTTATTCTGTTTTTCTCCAACAATGCTGTGCACCTCTGCCTACTTTAAATAGCAACATGGATGAAAAACATAACTGAACATAAGGATTGCAAAGAAACTGTTATGCGAAAACTGGATTAACATTTGTGTGGGTTTCTGAGGGGGTAAATCGTATTTTGTGCCAAACACGGGAAAAAAGAATCAAGAAAATCACTCAAGGGAGGAGGTGGTGTAATTCACTGTAAAATGTTTTCTAGGCCATCGTAAATGATAAATCATGCAGGCAATGTGTCAGCTTTCAAAAACAATGTCTGTTTCCAGAGTTGAACAAATTGATTTGAAGTTAAGCATAGCTACAAACAGAATGAGTGCGAATATGATTCCCGTTCTGTAAGGTATTATATTTGTAAAATGGCAGCAGAAAAACACAAAGAGCAACCTCAGAAAGCACTGATCTATAGGGCTGGGTGATATGGCCAAAATCTATCCTGGTATAGCTCACTTCACATCTCAATCACAATACATATCATGATAAAGGATGTGTACTCATTAAATCATTAAATAAATAGTCTACATGAAATAACTATGTGGTAACAGCTGCAAATATTTTCACCTTGTCAGACTCTATTTTACCCATTTGCAGCCAATGCTAATGTAGTTATTTTGCACGGTTGGTGCTTTTATTAGTTTGCAAGTGGTTTAACTTGCAAACTTTCTTAGAACATGCTTTTCCACAGACTTAAAGACACGTCATTACGTCACTGTATATGTCTCCGAAAGCGTAATAACAACATTGGCAGACTACAACATCTCTTTGTAAATGTTCCTCCTAGCACTGGCATCCAAACACAATTCATACAACAGTTTATCTTGATCACTGTGGATGGTGGTAACATTGTCACAACCACCACCATGCGGTGATTCTGTTTCGCCTGTGGCAGAGCCACTCTCCTGCTCTGCCTTCTAGCAACCACACACCTGAACCCAGTCCACAATCACACACCTGAACCTGCTCTGTAATCACTCACCTGCCTGCATTCAGTCATCACTCCCCAGCTATATAAGCCTCACTTGGACTTGGACTCTCTGCCAGATTGTAACTCGCAGCATGCAGCACTCTCCAGCGTCACTTTATGGACTGACCCACGGTTTTCGACCCTCTGCCTGTTCCCTGGTTTTTCCCTGCCTGTCCCCTGTCCGAAACGCCTTCAGTCCCTGACGCCACTGCTAAGCCTGCCCCCTGGTCTTTGACCCCCAGTCCGCTGACGACCAGATCATCCACTGCGTCCCCAAACGTACTTCCTACGCTCTGCTCTACCCGCTGCTACGCACCTGGACCCACACACAAACATTCACATTAACAGGGAATGTAAGATGTTAATGTGAGACTTTGTTGTACGCTAACCCGCTGACGCTAGCGCGCTAAGGCCCATATTAATGACATTGCAGGACAAGAAATTAAATGAATGAATCTCGTTGGTCATCATAATCCAACCCCCAGCCCCTGACGCAAGTGGTTCATAGTTCCAAGACCAGCAAAGAGTTATATGGGTATATTTTTGGTCCTGGAGATAGCTATTGTAAAGGGAATGACCAAAGAGGTGCAATCGCATCACAACTGTCTAAGATGCAGTCACAACTGGTGTTAAAATTGGGACCAAATAAAAGCCTGAATCAAAGACAGTTGTGGTCTGAGCAAGGTCACCAAATGTAGGAGGGTAGGAAACAGAGATAGGGCTTATGTTGGTAAAAGAGTGATTCTACGGTATCACCTATTTACTTTAAACAGAACCATTGTAATGAAATTACCTTTTGAGAGATCATGACATAATCTCATGAATTCAATTAAAACCAACTCAAATTTCAAAAATCTGATGTATGTAGGTTTATGTGTTCACTTTATCAGGAGTGATGTTTTGGTCATACCACCCAGCCCCATTCAGCGGTCACAGTTTGATATCAAAGCATTTTTCCAGGTACTGAAACCTTTGTATGGACTGTGTTTTTACCCAGAAGTGTTCCCACAACCTGCCTACATATCAGAGTGCAGAGCAGGGGTTTAGTATAGACCTCATGATGTGCAGTATGTGGGCCTGTGTGACAGATCTATAATAGATGATAGATTTTACAGTGGGCCTGGTGCTACAGCACAGCTCTGAGCTCTTACCTGGGTTGTGATTACATAACAGCTTTACTGAAATGTTGTGCAGGACACATCTCGCCTCTCCAACTCTCAACAGTCTCTTTCCCTCTGTACCACAGATTCACTTTATCTGTCCTTTCTTACACGCTCAACTCTCAAAGTACACACACACACACACACACCTGCTCACTCACACGTATACAATCACAGATTCACACATGCATACACAAAACATCACCACTCTCTCGCACCTACAAACACACACACCCACACACAGAAACACAAACCATCTGTTCGGAGGCTTGTTGAAGCACATTAGCTGTACCTGGCTGCAGGATGGGCTGCACTCTCTCTGTCCTCCAAACCCTCAAGCCAGTGTAAGTGTTCAGACCCTGAGCCGCATACACCGGACCTTCGTGTAGAACCTCACTGAGAGGTATTAGAGTCCATGTGATGAAGCACCTACTTTAATACTATGAGTCATGCAAATGAGAAAATGCTGGTGTCATACTATAATCAGATCCTTGCACAGTATTGACTGAAAACAATGTTTCTGTTTATGCTAAGAGTGACATTTAAATGATGCACACAAATATAACCTCTACTGGTAACTCCTTCAGCAGCTAGTTATGCTTTTATTTTATCATGTTTGGGAATTATTTGTCAAGAGATATTTCGAGAGTCCCACTGTGAAAAGTCTTCATATCATGTACAGTGGATTATCTAGAGTCATGAAGACTTTGGTTAGTCGTTCATCTCCATAAGGTTGCCAGATAACCAGTAGAAACTCAAAAAGTAACTGCACCTAACCTACTCATAACATCTAAAGTTGTCATTTCTGCCAGAACTCCATCTTGTTACAAGTTACCAATGGCGTAGACATCTGATTTATTATTTTGCAATGTGCGGTAATCAGAAAAACATGCCGGCACTGATAAAAAACAAAACAAACTGACAGCTTAGGCATATTAAAATCATTTTTTGGACAAATAAGAACCTTTAGTCAATTGGAGCGGGTTAAATGCCAATCCTTAATCACAGACCCCCATTTTTGACCCCACTTTAAGTAGGGACACAGTTTCACTTTCTGATAGCTGTTTAGGTAGCTCTTAAACTAGCTCCAAACTGTTAATGTAAAAATAAAAAGTAACGAATTTCACTTCTGATCTACTTTTATATAAATTATATGAAATTAATGTTTCTATTTGAGTTGAAGAAAACCTCAAGGACTGTTTTCATACAGCATCATGAAACTGCATATTAAGACCTAAGCCAAAGGACACATGGATCCAAAATTAGAAAAAAAAAATGTCATTCATTGGAATAACTTCCGCCCTGAGAAGTCAGAACAGCTGGTATTATCAGATCATATTCATCATACACTTTCTGGCGTTCTATTCCTACTCAGGAAGGATGAACACTAAGTACAACCCATCCCCTTCCCCCACCCCTCTTTCTCCATGGCCTCCAATTACGATAATTCATGGCTCATTCCAAAAAGATAAGTCAGGATGGCCAATAATATCCAAGCCTACGTGACCTGTGGAGTGACTTCTAGATGAAATGTATGAGTTGAAGAGTGAGAAAAAGCTGCTCAGTTTAAACAAATGAGGGGGCTGATGAGAATGTAGTCACAACCTCATGGGAGGAGAGTGAAATGGAAAGCTGTCACAGGAGCGAGAAGAGACAAAAGGTTGGGGTTATTAGAAGAGGTGAGAAAGATGGCAGGGGAGGGTGAAAGGAGGAGGAAATGCATCAAGGAGGTGTGAGAGCTGGAGGAAGCGAGCAACAGGAGGACTGACTTTAAAATATGTTGCATGATGAGGTGATGGATGTTGTGTTGCAGAGGCTTTCAACCTGTCATAACACCTCAGGAGAAGCACATGTCTGACTATGAATATGAATTGATAATGAATACATTCCACTTAGTTGCAGAGCCATGCTTATTGGGACATTAAAAATTTAAATTATATCATCAGTTATGGCTCTGTTCCATTTAAGTGTCCGTGTAAGCCAATGTGTGAGTCGTACATCACTGGGACACCTAAACACTGTTATTAAAAGGAAACTTCACAAATGTATATGACAATGTCTGATCAAGGGTCTTCTAACTACTTTTTAAGCCCATAGTGATGATGTGAGATTCCATTTCTTGATAATTGCAAAACACACTTGAAAAAAAGTTTTTTAACTGTCCTTTGTCAGTCTGACAATGTTAAAGACGTGCAATGCAAAATCTCTGGCATCCCCTTTTAATATAATGTGCTTCTCCAGTTGTGATATGTCAAAAGTTTTTTTGTGAAAAAGATTTCTTCGGTGGATGTGAGTCCTTGTTTGTGATATCAAATGGAATATTTTCATGTGCTACATATTTATTATTGTTTATCATTTCACCTCCTTTATTCGGAGACACACAATGTCTCCTCGTGTTTAAGATTCTCGAGTCTAACAGAGTTCCTTTGTCATTTTGTTTTTATTCACTCTGCAGATGCAGCCTACATGGGGAGTGTGGGTGTGAGCAGGTCGTGCATCTTTATAACAGGTTACGAGCCAAAAAGTTAGAGAACTGCTGATCATTTACAAGCTGGAAGAAAAGTCCAGAAAACAAAGTAAGAATTCTGCAAGAGGCCAAGACATTTAAACACTTTTAGCATTTAAATATGTGGAATGGTAATACATTGATATTCACAACACATCTGTTGATTTGTTGCTTTTGTAACACTTTCCTATATTTTATTTAAATAAATACCTGCTTTTCTTTGTTGCTTGAACATTTGACCACACTCTGGACCTTTTCACTATTTCTGGCATTTGATTAGACTAATTTATTCAAGAAAATAATAGGAATATTCATGCGCAATGAAAATAACTGCTAGTTGCAGCCGTTCGTTATCCAGAATGTTTTAACAACAGAAATGATTTGCAAATACTGTTTGACCCAGATCTGATGATAAGTGAGAACAAAGACAGAAAAGAGTTTCACAAGAAGAGATGGGTGCAGGAGCATAGATACAAAGATGGGAGCTGATTGCTTCTGATTGCGTTACTTTTTGCAAACGGTGAGGTATGAGTGTAAGGTGCTATTCACTGGTTAACAACCATAACACAAACAACTCAGGAGAAAGGTTGGCTCCCTCAGCAGAGCCATTACTCTGCACATTCCGTTGCATTACTTTGCGCATGACTTACCAAAGAGCTGGCGGTGGAATATAAACTTCCCAGCTAACAGGCCAGTGATAATGGCCAGTATCCAGCATATTACTTTCAGGATGTTCCATCCCAGGCCTGGGTACTTGTTGAACAGGAAGGAGAAGCAGTTGCCCACCACAATCATATGGGCCTCTGTCTGACTGTGAGAGATGGGATCCTCTGCAAAGATGAGGAAGTTGAAGAAGGTGACGAGGTAGGCCACAATGAGGCGCGACCAGGGGTGCTGGAAATAGTAGCGAAAACGGGCATCTATTTCCATCCTGCTGAGCCCCCCAGCCACACTACACCTGGGAGTCAGAGAGAAAGAGAAAGTGCTTCTTTCAGTCAGATTACATTACACTCAAATCAGCAGGGCAGATTAGAGTGAAAACATCCCTCAGACTGAGATTAGTGGTAGGAATATAACTGAGGTTTGGTACAGATTGGGATTATGCTAAATTCAGACGACTGCGCCAGTGCCTATAATTCACCTACATGGAGATGTCTTAGTGCAAAGACAGACTTTCACATCACACAAACATAAAAGAGAAGTCTTGATCAGTCTGATTCAGTGATGCATTGAATCAGCCGCATGGAAACAGTTAAACTTTTGAAAAAAAAAATGTGTTGACAAAGCTATCAGTTCAAGAAAAGGCTGGAAACAAGAACAAGAAGTTAAAGCTTTAAAGAATAAACTCTTCACCGGTCAGTCAAAGCAGGTTGTTAAGTGTCATACCTGGATAAGGTAGAACCTTGAAGTGCTTAGCTGTAAAGCACTGGCTTTCAAAAGGCTTATCCTCTTTGCCTGTCTGCTCTGTGCTCCCCTCAAAAAAAAAAATGTGGCAGCATTACGCTGATACTTTGCTCGGGAACACCTGCCAAGCAGTGGCAGCGCTTGAGTAACTTCCCAACAGTCCACCCCTTCTGTATTTTTTCAGCCAACTACATTCATTCACCCATGAACCCCATGCTAAACTCCTCGCTTTGGTTCCGACTTTCCTGGACTGAAGTTCCCAAACCAGTTCCCTGTTCTGACACGGTTTCCTTAAATACCCCACTGTGGGAATTGGGGATGATGTAACAGCTTCAGAAATAGAGCTGCCAAAGTGGTTATTAAATTTCACCAGCATCATGTTGTCTTGTCATAATGTGCTACCTTGGGTGTTGCTAAGCAGGTATATCCTGGTAAAATGCTGAAGTGGTTTCATGTCTTCATCCCGTCCTTAACATTAAGAGGAATGGCTGTGACAGGGGACCTGCTCCCAGCTTGAGGCCACAGCCTTCTGGCAGGAAAGTCCCTAACATGCATGGGAAAGGACTCAGCCAGGGCACCAAAAGGACACCAATGAAAACGGGGAGAGCATGCAAGCACTGCACAGAAAGGGAATTTTTACCCTGGGATATAAATATGGCATATGGTAGTGGGCTACAACCGACATTGATGTTAATGCAGTAAAGTTGAGTGAGTAAGATTTGTTATATCATCCTTATCATCCTGCTCATGGTACATCCTCTAAAACTCCCTGGCTTTCCTCTAAAGCATAAAATTTACATCTGGACTGACACAGTATAAACAGTCTAAGTAATGCAGGAAACACACTGAACGAGCCCACTGTTCGTGCCAGATCAGTCGATTCCTGAATGGGCTACCGTGTCAAAAGCATAAGTCTGTGACCACACGCATCCCCTCTAATGTCACAACAGTGATGACGCCAAATGTCACATCGCCGGACCCGCGTATCTCGGAGATAACACAAGCTCGACTGGAATTATCTGATTACACAACTTTAATGTCGATGCACACAGCGACATGTGGGACGGCCGAGATGTGTGCAAGCCCTACCTACCGTCCTGCACCTCGGTTATTACATGTGCATGTGCGGTAAATCATCAGCATCAAGAACGCACCTTCTCCACGCCGTTTTTCCTCTCAGTGGACAGCCAGGACGAGAAGCCCAGCTCCCTGCCACATCAAGCCGACAGCGGCGCTTTAATCATCCCAAACACGAGATGATACGGGAGGGTTGTGGAGGGATTATCCATCCGACCTGTTGTTGGTACACAACAGAGGCACCCCCAAATCCTCTGCCATTGTGCTGGACCGTCCATGCGCCGGGCGGACGGGCGAGCTCAGCCGGGCGGTGCTTCGTCAGCGGGTTCCCGTCGGACAGTGCAGTTTCTGGGCTGCTGATGGGACGCTGCTAGTGGATGGAGATAGCTGGGTCCGGACAGCACGCATAGCATCTGTGCAACGCAATGTAGCCAACACATTGATTCACCAGCGTCAAGTCATAGTCATTTCAAATACACAACCTCCGTTTACACCTTTCAAAATAAAATGTGATGAATCCAGTAAACTTTTATGTCAGTATATCCGAGAGGAATGTAGCCGATATGTGTATACAGCGTAATTTCACAAATATATTGCAATAATTTTATTGGGGTATTCTTTATGTATGCCCCCCATTAAAGCCGTTTAATTATACATTGAACAAATATATTTACACAGTACCCAATGAAAGTTAGCACTTTCATTCTTAAATCAGCTATTATCTTAGAAACAATTAAAACAAAAATCCTTCTATGTTTTCTATGACATTAACAAATTACTATTTATCTAGTAATAGTTAATCCCAACAAGTATTTTACCAGATAACTTTGAGGTATTTCGACACACAAGTAAGACTATATAAACCATTTGAATTCTTAACTGTGCTATTCATTCATGAATGCCAGATTAAGCTTTAAATCGAGTTTTTTTTTTTTTTTTGTCATGTCCAAAAGGGTTGTTATGATACATTTGTTATTCGCTAAACTTGCGTTTGCAAGGACCGAAAGAAGTCAAACACGCTTTTATTTTGATGTCGGGTTCACATAGCTTCCTGTTTGACTCTAGTTGTGTGTGCTGTGTCACAAACTAAGATTCCCTCTGGTGACAGGATGCTGCTGCTGCTGCTGCTGTAAAATCTATTCATTTTTTTATTTATTTAACGAGGAATAGGAGGGACGGAGAGCAGATACCGGAAGCCCGGTGGCTTCCAGATGTTACAGGATTTCCAGCCAAATAAGATCTTCTGCCATGAGAGGCGGATATCTCTCCGTCATCACAGATCAAGGACCTAAATCGGAATGGAAAAATGAAAAATATCTGATTTACTTTCAATCTGTACCAACTGTGAACCTATAATTAAATATTTAAAGACCATTATGATAAGGATTATATGATATTTTAACGGCAATGAAATCGTGGAAATAATGCTGACACATAAAATTTAAAAGCAGGCACAGCTTGATGTTTATAGACATCAGCGTTTGGACAAAGATAAAATTGTTCACAATGCTTTTTATTGTGACCCAAATATAAATGCCCAATCAAAAGGTTCCCATTATCAAAGTAAAACTGCCCTACTTAGTAGTATTTGGGAAGTGATGGTATATTATACAAATACAGTATACAAATAGTTTTTAAATAAAATTGAAAAAAGATAGTATATAAATACAATATACATATATTTAAAAAAATAATAATAACAATTTGACTATCATGTGATTTTTGAGCTGACGGTGACGTCGGATGTGGGGCGGGTCCACTCGGTGTAGTCCACTTCCTGCTTCTCTGCCCTGGTTTCGACTGAACAGCTGCATCAGCCTTTTATCCGACGAAAGACACAATGTCACATCAAACGGGCATTCAAGGTAGATGCTTTTTCTATTTTTCCAATCCCCCCGATCGTTTGTATTTTGTTTAAGCAAGTGTGTGATTCCCGGGCGGGCTTTAAACCCCTGCAACAATTCATTGCAACAAGAAGCTAGCGTCAAGTTAGCTAGCCACTCCTAGCTAGCTTTGAGCTACCGTGATATGTGTGATCAGCGGTACCCTGTCTGGGCACATTTAGGACTATGAGACATAATCCCTGGGTATTTAGCCAGTTTATAGGCCACCAGAATCACAGATTTTCCGTGTTTTTTTTTGTCACAATAATGCAGAAGCCTTTTATACCATAGCTTTTTAGCATGAATCCTGTGCAAGGTTAGTTTGCCTTCTAAATGGATGGGCGACGCCTTCATTTAAACAAACTGCTGGCCTGGTAGATCGGCCCATAAATACATGAGTAACACTGGCACAACCTGCACTGTGTTATTAAAAGAAAATGCTTAAGTGAGGCGTGAAGTTCTGATGTTCGTGGCAACATCACCGAAGAAATGTTTACAGTCTGTTTTGAGGTAAAACAACGTGCAAATTATGTGAGTTAATTATAGATAGAGGGGTGCAACCATTATATATGTCCCCGCTAACTCCATGTTACAATTAAACATTCGTTTTTATATAATAACCTAAGAATGAGAGTGAACATCCGTTCTGTTCTTTCGTGCGTGTGATTATGCCCTATCAAAATCTGTAGTTACTTAAAGTAGACTAAAGCTGTAATCTTATTTTTACATATATCCCGAGACCAATACAGGGCCCATTTCCAGTAAAACTGCATCCATTGATTAATATGTCTATTGCTGACTTGACTACACTGTGAGATGAAAATCCAAGTGAATCCATATGGTTGGAAAACAAAACCCTGTGGTAAAAGGGTTTATGCAATGTGTTATAGTTTTAACCCATTTACCTACTGTCTGCATTCAAGGAAACTGTTTCTTCCTGTCTGAT
>JAOWBC010000049.1:6776657-6793087 GCA_028566105.1 Hypoplectrus providencianus | reverse complement strand
ACATCGGCCTTGTGATTTGGATCCACACCAAAACTGAATGGGTTCTTCCTTGTCCCATATGTAGTTGTCCGGCAAGTTTAATTAAAATTGGGTCAGTAGTTTTTCATTAATCCTGCTGACAAACAGACAAACGAGGTAATAATGAATTTCCAGACGGGTCTCCTGACAAAAATGTCAATAAACAGGCAGCAAAATATGAATTATATTTACATTTTAAACTGTTTCTGTCTGCCATGTTGCTGATGTTGTAGTATAATTGACGGTGATGCAGATATTGAATGATGGCTGCAACGCTGGGTCGAGAGGTGGATGGGTTACACAAATGGCAGACTATCACCCAGGAGAAAGTCTGCCGTTGTGTCCTGTGTGAAAAAAAAGTTTATTTATTTATTTATTATTTATTATAGTTACCTACATTATTTACCCAACTTAAGGGGTTCAAGTTCTTTTGAATGACTTGTTGGAACTTTGGTCTCTCGACGCTGTAAATGTCTTTTGGACTGGTCTGGATTCTATTATGTGCATTCTGCAGCAATGTTTCTATTGGTCATGATAATCTTTTAGTTTTAACAAATATAATATCTGGTGAAAATACTATTGCAGCATGACATTTCCTGATCCTGTGAGCTGGCAAGGATTACCTGAGCAGTTTGTTAAATACCTGAACAGCTCACAGTGGATTATGAGATACTAAAAGAGACAAAGGTTACACAGGGAAGGCCAGTTTTCTTGAAGCCTTTGGAATTGGACCTCTGTGTTCATATCCAGAGATGTATTTCAGATAATTTGGTTTACTAGGCCTGCATAAAGCCTGTCCTGTTAGTCTGTTTTGAGCAAAATCACGAAGCCCTATGTCAGCATGAAAGTTTAACATAAACTGTCAATATAAGCCATCAATATTCCTTTAAAAAGGAACTATTGCCACACATTTCATAATCCTTATTCAAAGGTGCTAATCCTGTCCTGTGTTGAATGTGTGTCTGTATGTTAAACCCTTGTGTTGCCTTCAATAAGAGCTCTGACTCTTTCAATACATTTCAAGTCTGTCATGTTTCACCTTTGGACCTTTTGGAAAAACCTGTCACATAAAGGAAGGCTTGTGGATGTTCAGAACAGGGGGCCCCATTTCCGAGCACTTAGCTGTCATGTAAATGTGAGGGTGTCATCATAAACCAAAACACACAGTGTTGACTAAAGCACTGCGTGTTACAGTATGCAGCCCAGTACAGGCACAACTGTAGGGCATGGAAATTAACCGGAAAAATACATATCTACAATTACAGCTCAAAGGATCAAAACTAACAAAGTTGTAAACTCCCTTAAAATTCAGCTTTCTGAAATGTGGCGGCCTAACATAGCCGAGTGTGTTGGTAAATTATCAGTGTGAATCCTTTTAACTTCAATCACCATCTTTGGGATGTGGAGATGATTGCTACATGGTGTAATTGAAGAGTAGATCAAAAGCCGAGGCAGAAGTGCTCGCTGAAGACGACTGTCAGTGTCAGAGTCAGCGCAGCGAGCTGCAAGTACAGACTGTAGCACTGTTGGGAAACCGAGTCCTGCAGATTACAGGCCTGGGATTATCATTATGACAGTCGCTGGGTGAGACGCAACTCCTGCCCCGAGTACCCTCATCTGCAAATGATTTTAACAATTCACAGGTCGGAGTATGGAATAAGAGTGAATATTTCATGATTCATTATGAACATTAGGAAATATTGTCAAAAGTCTGAGAACAATCTTTTGCTTGCTACAGAAGTCTTTGGATTGTATTGTTACCTTTAACATTGTAAACTCTGGAGCTTTCACATCATTTTTCATATTTTTTTGACTTGACTACATAGGCCGCAATCAGCTCCAGTGACCACCAAATGCAGAGCAGCTGTGCCTAGTTTTAGCATTCCAGCCTAATATGGAAGATGCTTTATACGCCCAATATTATTTCCAATCGAAGAATTATTCTTTATGTTCCATTACATGCTATCAAAACAACATGTAAAGGGATATGCATGTGTCCTTAAATGCTTGCAATATCCTGAAAGCTGTCTATGGTTTTGCAGGGGTTTTTTTTATTTTTTTTTCTCTGTATAGAGCGACACTGATCCCATTCACAAAAACGCAAAAGTAAAGGTGATCTAAGGTTATTTCCAGATAGCCTTGAGTGTTTGTCCAGGGTTGGGGTTAGCTCCCCTTCATCCCACCACCAATATCCATCAAGATATACACACACAAACATGTACATTCACTGCTAAACCCTTGAATCTGCCCCGCCACACCCTGCCTGTCATTGAAAGAGTTCAGATGCTATCAGGGACGCATGCCGCCATGTCTGGACGGGGCTGGATAACACTGTTTGCTCTCTGTAGTGCACTGGTCACCTACTTTTCTATGCGTCTGCTGCAGCTAAAAGAGGACCAGGAGAGGGAGGGAGAGTCAGATTGGGATCCAGATAACTATGTTTTAGGTAACCCCCCTGGACCACCAGGACAACTGGCTGTTTGTAAAGCTCCACCTCCATTAGTTACAACTCTGTTTTAAAACAGGTATGCACTTGATTGTGATTGCCTGCATCTAGTCTAATGAACATTGATTCAACATGTGTTGGAATCCAAAAAAGGACAGATGTTTTTGATCAGATCTTTTTGCCTAGCTGCATTTGCAAAGCTATGACTTGACTGATAATTAAATTAAGCTAAGACAAAGCATGTTAGGCTGTTGTGAGTATATTATCAGAATCTCCAGCTACATCAGGACACAGCAACAGCAACATTTTTTACAAAGTGATTGATGTGCATCACTAAACCCGGGAATGCTTACTGGCAGTTGTAAAGCCATGTTATGTCCATAAACACATAACCACCACACAGGTCCTCAGGGATAAGGAAGACAAATTGAGGCATTTCAGTCAGAAAGAGATACTCACCCGGGCTTTTATGGGTCATATATTTTAAGTGTGATGGAAGGAGGGCGTTAGCACGTTTGCCTACACCGTGTTTCTGTTGCTTGGATGAAGTGAGATGACGTTTGAGGGCTGCTTGGTATGTGAGGAGTAATGTCTGTGGGTAACAGAGCAGAGATTTCTTGTGATGTCTGAAGAGGTATCATTACCTCTAATGTCCTTTTTAGACGGTAAGCACAAGGTCAAAGGGCATGGAGTGCACTTTGTCTTTCTCTGCGTCAGGCTGGAGGTGCATGCTGATGTATCGCTGCAGGGAAGAATGATAGCAATGAGGAAAGACAGACAATGTGTGGATATTATAAGCAGAAAATTATAAACAATGTTAAAATGAAAGAATAGAACGGAAGGATTTCTTTTTTTTTTAAGTTCCCTGTGAATCCTCTATCTACTTTGCATATACAGTACAGATTTAATTTTGGTCATCAGGACCGCAACCACGTCTTTCAGGAGTGGATGGAGACAAAAACAGTGACTTTTAGAATTCATATACATTTAACTTGTTATAATGCCTCACAATGAGTGCACACAGGTTTAAGCTCAGGGAAAGAATGCAAAGGTTAAGGTCACAGATTTTTTGTCTGTGATGTAACACAAACTGTCCTTCAGCATGAAAGTCAGACATCTGCGCCCCCATCCACGACCTCAACCTGCATTCTTCTTTCTGCTTATAAGACATTGCTTTCTACTTTAGCCAACTTGCATTGTATGTATGCAGCCTGTGCATCTGCTTGTTCAAACTCAGAGTTTCCTTTAATAGAATTTGTATTTGTCTCCACCTGCAACTGGAAAAAAAGACCAGGGCTTCCCAGGCCATGATTACATGTTACATTTTGTTGTAACATTTCTAATTAGAGAACACACAGACGCAGAGGATGTGGAACAAGTTGAGTCACAGTTGGTTTGGTGTCAGGAACAGAGAATATCATGGCTACATACTCATTCACTTAATACATTAGTTTGCTAAGCTTTCTTAAAAAACATTATGCTTTAGACTTAAACTTCTTGATTTTAAAGAAATAATCTACAAAAAATACACTTTTCTTATTTTTAGAAAAAGTACTTTTCTGCCGTGCAGTGAATTCCTCCTGCCCTGATGCTGACCCTGCAGGGAGGCTTCAAGCTCTGCAGCACTGTACCAACATGCATTTTTCCATTGTTCCATGTGTGATTACATCCATGATGTAATGTGAGTGTGCTCCACCCGCCCTGAGGCTACGGTGGGACTTCTGCTGTTGGTGGAATAATTTGCAATCTCCTGTTTTGTTTGTTTTACCTCACATCGGATGGAATTCCCCTCTTATCTAAATCCAATAATTACTTAAACCTGGATGTCAAAACACTTTCCATTATTATCAGAGCCCCTTTTCCCCTTTTCGCTTTGATGCCAGTTGTTACCATGCAGAAACACAGTCCCTAGGTCTTTTTAAGCTCAACTGAGTTGTCAGGATCCATAACTACAGGAGTTAAGTTTGTCCCAGGGGACATAACGTCTGTTTTTTTAATCTTAGGATGTTGTGCTGACTTGTCAGGATTAAGACCACACAATGCTATATCCATCTTTCTATTATGACCAGTTTTAGGATGTGGTGCTTGTTTATAGAAACAAGACACTGAGGATGTTTTCCTTCTAAAGATTAAGGCCATATACAAAGCTCAAGAGCCATACAACACACAACAAAAAGCCACTTTATACACATTGGCTTCAATAAATTGAAATTGATTGTTGAACCTTTTTTTGTAAACCTTTAATACATTGTGGGGTATTTATGTCACTGTATAACTGCCATGGTAAATACTGGAAATGGCAATGCAAAAATTAGTCACTGACTTTGTACTTTGTTCACAGAGCAGAACTTATAAAATGGGACACTTTCACACTCTCAAGGGAAGTTACTTTTTTGTACTATGCTACAATGACTCCACCAGCTAATTTTAACCAAATTAAAGGCCTGTTTAGCTTGCTTTGTTCAACTGTTGGCTGTGTGGTTGCTTTGAGCAGCTGTTATTTAGGTTTTAAACTTCTGAGCGGTTCTTTCACTTAACAGATCTCTTTGCATTTGCTGTGTTACCGGGTCATTCTTTCATCCCCTCTGTGACCTTGTCAATAGATGCGGGTGGGATGAGTGTTTTTAGGTAATTAAACGTTGGTTTGGGCGTGGCTGGAAACCACAAATGAAAACCCAAAACAGAGGGTTAAAGGGCATCAGTGGCTTGGCTCCAATAGACTTTTCCAAATGTTTTTGCTGACAGGAACCCTTTAGTAGTAACTTTGTAGGAAGGTGAGCAAACGCCAGTTGATTTGTTGTATAGAAACATCCCATAAGCTATGATTGGGAAAAAAAAATACGTAGCATGTGGTAAGATTAAACAACCAACACCAACTATCACAGACAGTGTGAACCCTTCAGAAGCTGCCATTGAATAGGCGCTTACCTCTCTGTGCTGTCACACACAACCTAAACACACCTTTAGCTGCCGGTGGCTCCTCAGAGGGTGCTGACTGGGCCAACTACTGAAGGCTAAGTAACACGTCCTTTACTTGAAGCCTGACAAGAATTGATCTTGTGATCCCACAATTCTTGCATGGTGTTGAGAACACAGCAGCTGCGTAAGGCATTTTGGACATAAATATGAATTGTTTAGGTTGGATTGGTTAGAAAAGCACTTTAAGAAGTCAGACCTCCACCGAGGCTCTGCCCTCCTATATCTTATAACATTACAGAAACAGATCCATTTCAGAGCAACTATTAGATTCTTCCATGACCATGTTACAACCCTACAACCCAAGGTTCATAAAAATGAGGCCAGATTTTTTTCTGTAATCCTGGGTTAGGCTTAGGTTATACATATTATAAATATATACATATTATTAATGAGATGATCCAGCAGCAAAGGTCATTCCAGAAACACAGATTTTTTTTACTGGCCAAACTGCAAACAGGTAACCACAATTATTATGCATGGGCTATAAATCATTATATTTTAGATCTTGACACTTGGATTGGATTGGATTGGATTGACACAGGCCAATTTAAAATTTCTGGTGAGCCGCAGTTGGTCCCTGGGCCGTAGTTGGGACACCCCTAATCCAGACATAACCATGTTCTACAGGGGGCCTCAAATAGATTTTATAAAGACTTCCAGTGAGTTCACTAGGGGAGCTGACGTCACCGGAATTTAATCATCCACAATTCTAATTTCCATCTACACGAACAAAACAAAGTTATTATGAATGTCTAAAGCAATTTACTGTTTCTTCAATCATGCAGGCCAGAAATTAAACTCAACCACATCATGGCACAGAAATATGTAGAAATATAGATCATAAAGAGAATCAAAATTCATTTTATTACCCAAGCCTTCACTGTTAAAACTATGCAATGTAATGCCAAATGTATACACACTAAGAAAAACTTCCAGAAAGATGCAGACAGCTGTTCAGATGGTGCCAGATGTGATCTAGGAAGGAAGAGAAGAAGGAGGCGAGTGCAGGCAAAGCAGGGACTGCATTACCTCCTCCAGGGCTTGCCCTGCATGTCTCCAGCTTTTGTGCCGTCAATAGCCTCTCTAAAGTCATTACTTTCTTAATTGGACCAACTCCACATATTTTACCAAAGTCTTAAGTAGTTTATGATTCAGAGACACAAACACTAAGGAGTGTCGTTTCCTCCTGGCCTCAGGGCCACGGGCCTGCTCGCCATGTGAGGAAGCAGGGAGACACCTGTGTCACATTTCCCATGATCTCTGTATACAGCAGACAGCAGCGTGCCTGCTCTGATGACCCCGTTGTATCCTGGGGGTCCAATCTGAGATGAAAGTATAATGGACAGTCATGCCCTTTTTCGAACCTCTCCTAAGACACCACAGGGTTCAGCAGATGGGGATGATGATTAGGAGGTGCACCAGTGGGACACCGTGTCCACAGACAATCACCTAAAAGAGAGTTCATTCCTCCTCACTGCTTCCTATAGCATTCATGTTATGTAAAAGTTGCATGTGAATTAGCAGGCTGAGCTGCAAACAGCTGGAGGTTTCTAAGCTTCAATAGCCTCTTTGCATGATATTTGCTGTACGTTGTAATGCAATGTTTGAGACGCCTTAACGGGAGTCGGAGGCAATCTAGTTTGATTGAATAGAAACAGAGGTCCCATCTGGGGATCCATTCTTTGATTTACTAGGACAAGAAATTCCATGTAAGTAGAATGAAAAGCTCTCACTCATATAAATGCAATTCAATCCCCTCACTTGTCTTGACAAAGATGAATGGTTGGCTATAGCAGACTTTTAATCAAGGCTTAGGAATACAGAACGTATCACAGCGGATGCCAGCAGACCACTTTGGAATATCAATATGAGGTTTGGATCTTTAACTAATGAAATTGCATCACTTGAGTTTTTCATCTTACCTTAAGTTTTTTGCTTGTCACCTAAAAAACTTTTTACGACATTACCCTGACGCAGCACAGCAAGCTTGGATTTCTCTCTGTTATCACGGCAAACTAAATCACAATGATACAACATCTACCCGGTCCCGACAGCACCTTTGAGGAGCCGAGCTTTTGAATTCATTTAAATTAGAATGGGCCGAGTTTCGTGCAGGAGTCCTTCTGCACGCAGGTTTATGGCTTTGTTACCTGCACGAAGAGAAGGAGGCAGCAGGAACATGGAAACTGAATGTGAGATGCGTTGGTGGCAGTGGCAGGACCTTTCCGTGCCTCTCTCTTTTTCTTTGGCAGGACCAGGAGCCCCTGCGTGGGGGCCACCCCCTCTGACATCAGCGGGGCCCCGCAGCCCTGGGAAGTTGAGCATGTGAGCTTCCCCAGGTCATTAGGGAGAGGCTTGAAAAGACTGTCACCAGGAAGGAGATAAGCCGCGAGGGGCGCAGTAATAAGGCCCTGAATAATAGCCCCTCTGTAGAGAGCCACTGAGGACACAGACCCAGGGATTAAAGGGAGACTGAAAAGGAGAAAGTCAATGGACCTCCACAAAAATATGAACCAGAGTGTCGGTGAATGGTGGGGGGAGTTATCAGCATTCTGGGGGCTCCTTCCCTGGGCCCCATCAAGCTCAAGGAGAAGGGAGGTGTTCTGTGTTGGAAGTCTCTTCTGGGATGAGACTGGCTATTTTAAAACAAGGTATTTCTGCTGTGTTGGCATGTCGCGTTTAAGGCGCCACAGAGAGCCTTATTTCACACGCACTTGCTGACCCTGCAGTTCACTTAAGTAATGCTCAGATCACTGAGATGCTGTCATTCTCCTTCACATGTATGTCTTGTACTCCTACTGTACAACCATGTTAATATGCAGGTGTTCTCTCTGTGCGTTGTCCAGACTGTGTATAAGTGTGGATCTGTGTATCTGCTGTCTGCCTCTGACTGCATGTGTTTAATGTCAGTGATGTTAGCATCATTTTGTTAGTCTTGATGAAATTTCAGTCAGCCATTTATACACATTTTGTTTACATTCTGTGTAACTTTGCGTCCATACCATGGGACATTTAAACTGCTGGGAAATATAAGCGGCAATAACAGTACAAGAACCATGAACTTTACCTGTATGTAGGGGCGGAGCCAGGTCTTGTAAACTGTGGGAGCTCAGCTCAAACTCGGGGAGATTTTTTACAGTATTTCTATTTGAGATAAAAGAATGCCAAATATCTGTATCATAATGTATAATAATTTTGTAAATTTTGGTATCTTATACTTCTCCAACCATCTTCATTATTCTGAAACCTTATCACAACAAATACTGACTAATTAATATTGATTAACTAAGTTATTTGACTTAAATAACATTGCATATTTGGAGTTTCATATTTCAACTATAGCATAATGATCTCAGCTAATGTTAAAATCCAGTCTACAACAACTAAATATGGTGTTAAATACTGTACTCTCAATTTAAGATTTTACTCACCACTTTGAGATACTGAGAAGTACAAAAAAACTTCCACCACCAACTGTTCACCCCCCTCTGCCCTCCAATCCCGTGTAACTAGAGTATAGAGTAAGAATGAAGGGTATATTTGAATACATATTTAAATATGCAAATGCATCTTTTCCTGCAGAGTGAAGTGTTGAAAATAAAAATGTCCTATTGAATTGTCTCTATCTGAGCTGCCTCAATGCTTTCCATTTACTGGAGCATTGTTGTTGCAGGTGGAATTCAGTGTAAACTCATGCGACTGCGGGCCTCTATGAGCTGCAAATTGCCCTCCTTTCTTGGGACGTGCTCCTGGTGCCGCATTGATCACTACAGTGAGTTCAGATTGTCAGACGGTTTGGACCACTGCACTCTCAGCTGCATGGCTTGTAACACAAACCTACAGTGTAATTCAGCTCCATGCCAGCTATTGAGGGGAAATAAACCTCACAAAGCTCTCTAATCTGTCAAAGGAAATTCAATTTTTGGGGACACCCAATAAGATGTTCAGTCAGGGGGTCTATTTGTGAGTCGCTCTCGGGGAGGTTGCTGCAACTGATGAATTGCCAAGTAATTAGGTCATTCCCTTCAATGCACACTATCTGAATCAATTTCCGATCTCACCGCAGTACTGTGCAGCTTCCCATAATGTGAGCCACATTGTCAGACGCTGGGAACAGTAATATGAAGCAGACACGTGAGGCTGAACTCAGGTGGGCCCGGTCCCATCTGCTGTAGCCATAAGGGCTCTGTCAAGGCTGCCCTTTAACTTCACAGCACTTATATGACAGATAATGACAGAGTGAAACATAAACAATCTCTTTCCATTAAATTATATCCAAGGAATGAATGTATGCAACTACAGGTTTTGCATAAAAAAAAGAAAAAAAAAACACAAACACAAACACTTGTTATGCCGACCCATGTCTAAGCTGAAGGAAAGGCAGGCCTACCAATGAAGCTTCCTTTTTTCACTCTAATACTTCAGTCCAATAAGTCTGTTAGTTGAGCCCCTTGAGACTCAACCTCTCTCCTCACCCCACTGTCACCTCCCACACAGCTGCTTGCCGCCACATTGTCCCCCCATCATTGTCAATGTCACTGTCACCACCATGCACAACATGCGCCCACCCTACCGCTAACCTCTCCTCTCACCAAGCCTGGCCCCTGGGGTTTTAGCTGTCGATTGTTCTGGGACACGACTGTGGAGCTGAGTGGCGAATCAAAGCCCTACTCTCCCGCAGCAGGAGACCCCCTCGACTCTGGCTTGGTCTAGCCCGTTCGGCAGCCCACGGCAACCAGACTTCACTCCCCAGAGCTCGCTTTTAGGGAACCCTGCCACTCCCCCCACTCCCCAGCCACAATCCCTGGCCAGGAGCAAGCCCGGAGAGACAGGCAGGTCTGTGAATAGACTGAATGGGCATTTCTTCAGGCAAGGCTAATGGGTGGTCCCTTTACCTCGGGATTGGACTGCATGGAAGGAGCCCAGCCAAAAGAGCTCTCATGCAATGTCACCTCGAACAATAATCGGCAAAAACGCTCCAGAGTTTGGACTTCCTGGAAAGACATTTACTTTGCCCCCTTTCTTTTTGTTAAAGGGATTTTCAAAGGCAGCTCTTGCTGAGCAGGGAAGCTGTCTTGAACTCAACCCCCTCAGCTTTTCTCTCTTTCACCCTTCCTCTTTCTTTTCTCTCCCCTTCTTTGTTTGCTCAAGAGGTGTCAAGGATAAAGGTGTCTTTAACTCACAAAGCTTTTACCTGAGAATTTGTCCATCACTCACATGCCACTTGTCCAGTTAGCTGAAGCAGAGTAATTTGTCCATTCACCGTCCCTATTGAAGTGTTGCCAGTTTTTCTCTAAAATGTCAGCATTAGATCTGCCCTATTTTTTTACGCTTATATGGTTGCCTTACTGCATGTGAGGTGTTGTGTGAACGCTGTTGCAGGTGAGCGCGCTTTCCACTGCCTGTGTTGTGCAAACAGAGACTGTCGAATGCAGCAGGGCCTCTGAAGGAACCACACCAGACAGATCTATGTCTGTCATCTCATTGTGGGACACACACACAAATGCAGCGCACTGACACCGGCTGCATGTAAAGGTGCCTTTGATCAGAGGTTCTCTCAGATCTTCAGCAGCTTCCCTGCCATTTACTCCTGTTTACACAACTTCAAACTCAAACTAGAAGAGGGACAATACCAGGAACACCCATGTAAGGAACCGGGGAGATGTATAGTGGACATATTTGGATAAGTTTGACCTAAGTTTGTTCTTTTGTTCAGTTCATTATCTTCATCATGCCTGTCATGTAATGTGTTTCCTTCCTTGACTTCTCCTTTTTCTGTATTTCATGTTCGTCTTATCGGTCTTTTTTTGTCACAAACACTCTTATCTGTCCCAGAACACCTGCTGGCTTTAGCCGCCGTCACAAGATACAAACATGTCATCTTAAACTGCACTATGGTGTATTCTGGTTTTCTTGCCTTTTTAACATTGGTTATGTGCACTAATAATCTGACACCACAGCTGCAAATCTGAGGAAGCATGCTGAGACTTGTAGTCCATCATGGACCCTATCACCCTTAATAAAGATCCAACACTGTTTCACGAGCTGCGGCGTTCAGGTGGATATCGCTGAAGTGTATATAGAAAACAGAGCCAAGGTGGATGGATGAGAGATCAGGACTGGGTGGAAGCTGTGATGACCACGTGCTGAGCTCTTACAGCAGCTCACAGCCCCCTCATGGGGGTAGGGGGCTAAATGAAGACCACCTGGACTGGGGCTAATCCCCCAAACACTATCCTCCTTCCCCAAGACCGCTTCATGGACTCATGCCACAGGATTTACACAGTTTTGGATTTGAAACAGGCCTATGAGGGTTTTTTTTCTCTTTGGTTAGAGAGTGGACGGAGGTAGTGGGGAGGAAGGAGGTACTGAACCTTTTCTTGTGAGTCTCTGATGCCATGGACCTGCCAAAGGTTACAGCTCATGCATAGTGCTGAACAGTGTGTCCTGGTGGATCTTGTTATGAGTGATGGATTTGTCATCATAAAATGTATTCATTTCTAAACTTTCAGCTCCCAGTGCCTGTTTTGGATTAAGTATCTCTGATCTGGAAATGGACACATGGTTCATATTCCCAAACAGTGCATCTACGCTCCCTTGCACATTTGCTCAAGTTCATATTCATATCTGTTTGTTTATGCCAAATCTTATCTGTCAAATCACGGGACTGCTTGATAAGATTGTTACTTGAATTGAATGCGTAGACGGTTGAGGTCTACATAGTGCTGATATCTAATCATGGTAAGGTTTGTGGATACAGGATCTTTTGAAGCTGTGTACAAGAAAGTAGCCTCAAACAATAATCTGGCATCAGATTTGACTTTGTTGCACCAAACATAAATCACATGCATCTGTGCTGTGCAGGGACAACACACACACCGCCACGCATGCACATACACAGACACACAGATAACATGATTGAATAAGCTACAGAGACTGGTTGTCTACATGTATCTCAAGATAAGCTAAAGGTGGACAGCCGACAACCAGGTTATGCCCCCATTTCCTGTTGGCTGCAGGTAGTCTCGGTATTGAAGTGAGGAAGCAAAAAGTGGAAAATGCTTCTATGGCCTTTGATTCAAAGGTTGCGGAGAATTAATTACCGTTGTTGTAACGTAGGTTGTGGCAAAAGAAATGCCTGGAGGTTGTCTCGTAATAACAACATCTACCAATCTTGCATCTATTAAAAACGCTAATCTTTCCATTTCAGTATAACACCAGGTGTATTTTGTTATCTAGCAATGCTATTTCCATTGTAAACCGAATGTACCTCAACTCTAATGGACGGACTGATTTTAATGTGAAGTCTTGATTTAGAAGTTACACACCACTCAAAGTACCTGGTTTAAAAAACTAAACCAAATATTAAATATATGATTTTCAGACAAAAAAAATTGTTAATAAATGTCTTGGGCCATTATTTAAGAACATGACAATACTGAATATACTGCAATTCATAATTTCCAAACAACAGATGATATGAGTTTAATGTGTGTGTGTTTTTTTTCTTTGCTATCAACATGAATAACACATACACATCAGAGACACAGACAGAACTTGCTTGACAGAACACACACACACTGTACTCTCACAGCAGCAGTGAGACCTGAGCAAAGTGACGACCAGTGCGCAGTGTGAAATCTCAAACTTCCTTATCGTGAAGCATTCTGACAACACTAATTTTAGAAGTTCAGGTTATCTGTTGCTGGAAGTTCCCCAGACCCTGTGAGAGCTCTGTGAGAAGCAGGTCTTCATCAAGGGACACCTTGGCACACTGAAGCCCTGCTTCGATGAATCAGCTCAAGCAGAGATTGAACACAGTGTGGTTATCTTTGTACATCTTTGTAAAGTACACTTACAGCAAAAATAGAGGAGGATATGGATTAAGTGAGGAGACTTTTGCTGCTTGATAAATTTATGCTGGATTACTAGTAGGCCAGAGAATATCTTTCGGGCTATCATTAAAATTAAAGTTGTGATGTAAAAATGTGCAGAGGCAGAAAAGGAGTAGCTATATATTTAAACAAACAAGCTGTACCCAGTTCATTTTTCAGCATTGAGAGTGCTGGAAAGCAGAATTTATTATCTTTGGACTGGGGCTGCTGTTTCATCAGTCTCAGTGCTAAGCTAAGCTAATTAGCTGTTGGCCATAGCTTTATTATGAAACATGGAGCTACTGTGTTTGAAGGCTTCTGGTCAAAGATGCAATGTCTGATTCTAAGATAGTAAGATAATAGTAAGAAAGAAAAAACTAGTATCTTTGCATATGTGTGTGTGTGTTTGTGTCTGCCAACCACACTTTTGTGCAGCAAGGCCCTAATCCTGCTGTTGGGGAATGAAATGAGGCGAAAAGCTTCTTGTGAAAGCGTAGAATAGCAGTGAGCTCAGTGGGTGTGTAAAAGGATGAGCCCTGCTTTAGACAGACTGACACTGTTAAAGCCTACAAATGATCGGCCCTGCCCTGTGTAACTGTGAACTATTCCACTTTTCATCCTGGTACTCTGTTGTCACTGGAGCACATTTGAAACTACTTCCTGTGAGTCTTCAACTAAAACTACTTAGAGCTGAACTTTCCCTCACACTCTCTGTGCACATCTCTGGTGATGTAAAAGGAAGTTATTCAACGTGAAACATCTGCATGCTTTCTTTTCTTCCACGAAACATATTCTTTTGTAATGCATGCATGTACTAGATATTTGATTTTAACCAAGAAGGATAAGTCAAAGGATATCAAGTGCTCCTTGTTTATATGGTTAATATGACTATGACATATTACAAAGCCCATTTTAAGCCAAGAATCACTTGTTTGAAGGTTTATTTTTTAGGTATACTTTACTTTATACATCATAAATGAAAAGCCAAAACAACATTGAAAAGGTTCAGAATTTTGAAATGTATACATTTACAAAAATAACCTGCAAGAACAATACATATATAAATAGCAAATAAATGTACAAACTGCATCCAAGTGAAAAAGTAGGACTAATGGTCTTGTCCATACCATTTAACACAAATGTTTTAGAAAAAAAAAGCTACATTTAAGAAAAGTATCATTCAACCAACACTGAATAAGAGAAAGGTTTGCCACATTAAGGCATGCATTATTTATCTTGGTCGTGGAGAAATAACGCTATACTCTTGCTCAACATTTGCCAGTCTGAGGGAAGCGTAGGTGTTCATCTCCTCACAAGCTTTCTTCTGCGTATGTTTGTCCCTGAAAATTGGAACAGAAAAACAGAAATTGGATTGGAGAGAAAATGTTGCCATTTAACACTTCCACAAATCATTTATATGTTTATCTGGTACATGTTTTATTTGTCCATTGACAAAGCAATGTGATTAATCAGTCTGTGGATGTTTGGTACCAACCAACCCAGGACTTTAAACCAGGAGATTTTGCATCCAGCTATTGGAAGATTTGTCCGGAAGCAGCCTTTTAAACACCAAGAGCAATGGGAAATAACAACATGATTTGTGCATTTTTCCTATGTGAGCGTGTCGTGATAGTTTGCAAAAATGTGCATAATAGTCCTTAAAAATCTATGGACCCTCAACTTCACTCAACTGACAACTCCCCTGAACATTTTGAAATAATGCCTTAGAGAAAATGTGAATTAGTTACATTTCCATTGACTGGTTTAGAGCGTATAACAAAAGCTATATAAGCTTTTTTCCATCAGAAGATGGAAGTGCAATGTGCTGCAGACAGTGGAAACAGCTTCTTCTTCATCTTTTGGGTTTTCCAGCAGAGCCAAAACAGCCGATCAGTCATCTGAGTTAAATATTCACTCCAGCAGAACTTATTCGTAAAAACCTTTTCCTTCCTTCTACCATTTAGCACATTAACTGTTCTATTTGTGTCTCTGCCATTGTGAAACGGACTAACACTGTTATTTTTACATTATTTTAATGAAGTGGTTTTGGTGTGTGATGTTACCAAAGGTGTTTTTATAGTGTTCAAAACAGCAATGGACATATGTTTAATACAGCTTAGATATAACTTCATTTAAATTACAGTTTCTGACTTCAGACAGCTTGTTTCAACAGTTATTTTTGATGCATTTATTAATTTGGGTTATAAGTGTTGGTGATTATGGTTCACATTCAGGGCACGTTTACGTCCTCACCATTTGTTAATGCAGATGATCAGTGTGGCGAGGAGGAGCAGGTTCAGACTGAACGACACACCGGCGATTACCCAGGGAGTGGTTGCTGTAGACTCCAGCTTCCCATCAGACAAATCTATTGGAACTGAAAGCACTTTGAAACATATTCTACCTCCTTTCTTATATCCACAATTCAGATTTATTAAGAGACTGTTTTGCACCATACACTGATTTACATGCACGATAGACTACTCACAGTTGTTGGTGTAGTTCTGTAGAGAAATATCAATCTCATCGCTGCCTATTTCATTGCTGCTGATGCATCTTGCACTGGTTTTGTGATAGTAGGCGAGAGGCAGGGTGAAGGTGCTGCTCACTGTCAGGATGCTGCTGGAGCTGGTGACTGAGAAGTCTGTGAGAGAGGCTGAGGGCCAGGTGATCGGCGGCAGGGGATTCCCTCGACTGATGCACTCACAGACCACAAGCTTTCCATCGGCCACACACCGGGAACTATTCAGAATTTTAGGAGCAACTGAGAGACAAAGAGACAACCCAGAAAGGCGTCAGCAGTTGTAAGAATAAATCCTTACCTTTGTGGATATATTGGAGATGCATGAACTGTTTCATATGCTAATATGACATACAGTGTGTCCATAAAGTCTCTTTGCAATTTAAAAAAAATATTACAAATGCAATTAATGAGATATCTAAATGAGATTAGTTGTATATACTCAGTTCTTAGCATTTGTGTATTTTAGGTCCCCTGTTGATGAAACAGGTCGTGATAAATGAACCCCTATAAAAATGTCTCCTCCTCCAGAGAAGGCTCAATGTGTATCCTGGTTTATTGAAACAGAATGGGCTCCTTCTCTCTGTGGGGT
>JAOWBC010000049.1:6737438-6759979 GCA_028566105.1 Hypoplectrus providencianus | reverse complement strand
TGGTTGAAATGAAGTTTAGTGATAGCTGAAGGCCTTGGCACTTGTGTGCCATGCAGAATCCAATAGGCAACCTCACTGCAGCAGTTTTTACAGTCTGAAGGCTGTACATCTGGGACGCATCATTTGTTTACTGTATTATTTAGTTTACTGTATACTTTTTTTCCCAACACCATTTTTCATAAAAAAGAAAAACAACTGTGATCATCATTTTTTTATTCAACTTTTTTTCTGGCCTTGGAACAAATGTTTTCTGTAAGTTGATATTTTTGTTTTGCTATACCAATATTGGTTTATGGTTTCTTTTTCCCAACGGTTTACCACTGTTTCCTATAAGCACATAAATATGCCCAACTGTCACAAGAGGTTTCCGTTTGTCAAATTCAATTCTTTTTGCACATTCTCACTTGGCTCTCGATGATGAAAGAACAGTGACAGTGGGTTAGAGGAATGAATAGCCTCACAGGAGGCTCGGAGACTGAATGAATAACACATCAGGGAGGCATCAGAGGAGTTACAGTGGAGAGATTTCGCTCAAAACAACAATAACTTAATCTCAGGAGCTTTGAAATCCAGATGCAGCTTGAACATTGGGCTTTTGAATCAACTGTATCCAATTTTTTTTATTAAGGTTTTCGACTATAAACAAATGGAATGTGTGAATCTTGTTGTTTTATTAGCACGCTTGAACTGTTTCCAGATGTCTTTCAGTGTGAAATCACTTTTTAAGGGTTTATTAACGCAGATGTTTACACATTAGAAAAGACAAAGAGGGAAACCTAGATTGATTGTGATGAGGCAATGTATCTCTCTCACAAAACATAAATTAGCTCCAGCATATTTGCAGTGATGACAGGACCATATCTGATATTCAGCAAAACACAATAAAATTGATGTGGCAAACCAGTGTTTGGGTTACCACTGACCACACTGTGATTTTAGCTGAAATGGGTCCATGAAACCACTAAGTTCAGAGACAGAGAAAGAGAAAGTGAGAGAGAGAAAGAGACGAGAGAGAGTGAAAGAGAGACTTTTAAAAAGTAATAGCCATGACTTGGAGACTAGATGTTTTGTGTCAGAGAAAAAGCTTACAGGATCCAAAAGTGTTTCCGGTGAGCCCACCGAGTCTAATTACTCACAATGCTGTGACATTAGTCTTCAAAGGACATGAAAAACAAGACTCCTTTCACACGTCCATCAACTTTGTGTAAGACTTTACGTGCCCAAATGATTAACGAGAAGCTGACCACATCGTGGCCAAGGAAGTCTAACTTCCTCCAATGGATGACAGTGAATAATGGCTCATAATGGCCTCTGTGCTAATGATTTTGTGCTTGATTCCCTTATATTTTCCCACGAGTTATAATTACATACCATTGTGGATACATAATACATTAAATTTAAGATTTAAAAAAAGATGCATTAAAAACTTTAATGTTTGCACTGAGATTAATTGACTGCTCAGTGTGCATTATATAAAGGTAAGTAGCACAATAACAGACTTGCAGTGGAGGAAATTGTACATTTGCTACAATTATACTATCGTAATATTATTACAGGAGCCAATTGTGGCTATTATACTACTGTTATACTACATTTATTTATCATAATGTACCATTTTATTTTCTCCTGTCAGTAGACAAAATGATCAATTGATGATCCACTTTATATAATACATCTCTGGCAGCTTGAGTTAGAACTGATTGTCTTGCCAGTCTGCAACAAAAAGCAGATAAAAAAACAAACAGGTATTGAGTAAACAACATAGACAAACAAACAAAAAAGAACTTTTAATAAGTGCATAACTTTGCTTAATTGCTCAGAAACAAAGGAATTTGTTATGTTACCTTTAATTAAGAAAAGTTAACATTTATAGTTAAACAATCAGCCTAAATACTCGATATTTATCATCAGCTGGTTGAATGTTGGTATAAGTGAAGCCCCATCCTGGTGGTCAAACCAGGGTTCACATATACGGTTTGCAAGGTAGCTAGCTAGCTAAGAAAACACAACCACTTTATTTGATAGGTAATTTAGTGTAATGACAAAATTTCCAATCCCTTGCATTAAACTACTTGTTGCTGACTTACACTATTGTGACATGTTAGAAAATAAGACACTCCTACACGTGTGTCAGTGTTCTTTGACAGAGACACTGTTTTTAGATCACCTTACAGTGAGTAGGATTTAGTGACATCTAGTGGTGAAGTTGCATTTTGCAACCAATTAAATATCTCTCCCCTGACCCCTCCCTTTCCAAGCATGGAGCAGAACCTATGGTAACATAAAAAGGGAAAAGTCTGTCTTGAGGGTTGGGTTTGTCCATTGTAGGCTACTGTAGAAACACAGTGGGCTCTGTGGAAGAGGACCATCTGCCTTATTTGCAAACAAAATGTACTATTCTTAGTTTCAGGATATTATTCACTGACGAAAATTGAATTTATTTATTTATGTCAATAGAGTCCCCTAAGTCCTGCACATTGCACCTTTAAATTGTTTGCGTCTGTGCTGCAGGTTCTTGTTACTTCACCATACAGAAAACTCTGCAAATACATCAGTCCAGCGACATAGTCAGTTGTTCAAAACTGACTAAATTAAGACACCTCACAGGTCTTTACAATTTACCATAATATAGCAATAGTTCAGTTTTATCATAAGATATTTTAAGCATTGCTTAGCTACAATTTCAGTGCCTTGGATTGTGTCATTCACATTTAGCACCACCAATAATGAATGATGATAAACCTAAAATCTAGAATACAAGATTTTGCTTGATGTTAAATGATGGCTGTTGTATTGAATTCCCAGGCTGACTAACTCTGCAGCACTGAAGCCTGCCCCATGTGTGGTGGTCGAGGCGCACTCTCCATTGGCTCGGCAGCCTATGGGGGCGTTGCTTCGCGGCTGCTGAGTGCTTAGGGTGCACGGGGTGTTCTAGGGATGGCTAAGGGAAAGCGTACTTGGCACTGATCCCTCCTTTCAGTATAGACTGCAGTTTACATTAGGCAGCATTTTTCTTCTGTCAGGGGGATGAATGTGTCATAAATAGTTCGCGTTTATAGAGGGTAGTGGATGCATGTTTAGCAATGCGATGAGGCCAGTGCACTTTGCAAGACTTGCGCTGCAGAGAGCCTCCGCGGATCCCACGACCTGTTGCTGACAAGCCGGGGAAAAGCAGAGAGGGAGAGGGGGAGAGCCGCTCGGGAGAGACAGAGGGTAGGCTACTGCCTTGGAGACGACAGCCTGGGTTTCTTCGCGGAGGAAAATCATGCAGTTTGCAATCTGGCTGGTTGGACTAATGTGTCATCTGTCAGCGCTTGTCCGGGACACTTTGCAACACCGATTGCATCCGAAACAAGGTAGTGTTTTGTAGTGTAACACTGTTGAAGGTGTTAAAACAGTAATGTGTGCTGCTTGGGGTTGATGCCAGGGCACAGTGGGGTTGTCAGGCTGCAGCTGCATTTATTAGGCTACATTTCTGTTAATGCCACTACTTTCTCTTTACTTTTTTTGTTGTTGCAGAAAGCTTCATTAGGCAGCTGTCATCGTATGAAATCATCACCCCGCTCCGTGTGAATGACTTCGGAGAATCATTCCCCCACAAATTGCACTACAGAAGGAGACGGAGAAGTTTAAATGATGACCTGTCGGGTTTACGGGTTCACTACAGGATTGATGCATTCGGGGAACGCTTTCATCTCAATCTGACCGCAGACTCCAGCTTCATCGCCCCCTCTTACATAGTGACACACTTGGGAGCGGAACAGAGCAACGCCACGGACACCCACTTCCATGACTCGAGCGATATGCGCCACTGCTTTTTCCGCGGACAAGTCAACGCCAAGAGCGAGTACCCTGCCGTCTTCAGCCTCTGCACTGGCCTTGTGAGTTCTGACTTTTCACTGCCTTTTTTTTTTTTTTTTAGTTTCTTTAAAGACACTTTAATCAAGCGATGCTGACAGGCCACCACCCATGCATGTCCCCCATAACCCGCAGCTTAAGTGAAGTGTGTAGGAGTGTAACAAGAGCAAGTGTTACAGGACTAATGTCACTGAGGAGGAGAGCGCGCGGCTCTGCATCTGTGCGGAGGTGATGCGAGTGCACGGTGCAGTCTTGGCATCAGGGTGGGTGTAGTGGTTTGAGACTGCTGGGGTAGAGGTGGCAGTAAGCATCCACCCTGCTGGAGTGCTCTTGAGCATGGCAGTAAAAAGCAGCTGATCCTGCTGTGTGATCACTGAGGAGAGAGAGAGTGAAATGGTTTATTTCCCCCTACAAAGATGGTATCAGTAGAAATTATAAGAGGTTGAATCTGTAGTTTGTGAGGCTAGCTTAAGCTTCTTCTTCTTTTTTTTTTTTTTTTTAAAGCAACAGCTTCTTTGCTGCTTCAAGAGGCCTCTAAATTAGGGTTTTTCAACTAGCTTTTCCCCAAAGGACCACTTTTGTAAAATAACAGGAGGCAGGGGGCCAGTTCCTTAACAAGCATTGATTATGTTTATTATATTAGTACAAATAAACATTGACACAGGATTGAAACCATGCCCATTTGACAGAAATGGACTTGGGTTAACAAACCTGATTTCTACACCCTGGCACCTTATTTATATTCAAAATCCAACTTATTTTCATCACAAATCTTTAATTAGTCAGTGGGCATCCTATGATGAGCAGGATTTGGTAAGTTGGTAAGTATCGCTGCTTTATATCTTAACAAAAACAGTTGAAATAACAGCAGACATGCTAAAAGAGTGGTCAGGTAATATAATTGGTGATAATTTATCAATCACAAATATCCAAAATTGGCTGGTTTCTCAAATGTTGCTGCTTTTCTCTGCTTTGAATCATTAAAAGGTCAAAACCTTGGTATTAGAGACTGTTGGCTGGACAAAACCAGCTATTGAAGATTTCACCCGAGGTGTCTGAACTTGTGATTTGAGTTGTTTTTAACTTTTCATAGACTTAACAAGTAATACGTCAATGGAAAAATAATCATCTGATCAGCACTTTAATGAAAGTAATCATCAGTTAAAGCCCCAAACAACAGATGTTATTATTCGGTCCAAAGCAGCTGTTTGCTTGTTGTTTGCACTTTATCATATCTTTTAGATCTCATGGGGCAGCAACAGAGTTATTGGGTAATAATGAGTTTATAGCCCCACATGATGCCCAAGTCATTTAGTTTGCTGACTCCTGTGTGGGAGAATCTGATAAGTGTTGAAGGGGATGACTTCATGGGTCACATAAGGTTACTGGTCCAGGGGCAGGGGGTTGACCTCAGTCGCGCCAGCCGGATTCTGGCATGGACTCTGCGTGGTGGGGGTGTTTGGCTGGCTGCAGCAGTACAGACAGGAGGACCGTAGCCTTGAGTCTCCCTCCCCGTCACAACCCCTATCAGTGACATAACCCTTATTTTAGATAGGTGCACTGCGTACAGTACCAGGATAGCATGTTGATCTAGTACATTCACAATGCATTCAGTGATTGTATTCCTGGCATAATGAAAAATAAAATCATTGTGTATTACATCCTAATTGGGGTAAACCACCATTCTGTGTAGCTTTGGAGAAAAAAGACCACCATGTAAAGGGTTTTTAAGGTATGCTGGAATTATCAGGGTAATAAGCCTTTAATTGCCCCTCTGCCCAACTTTGATGTATGACTCGCTTATACAAACATGTTTGCATCCTTTTTCAAGCAATCTTTGTTGCTTATCCGCATCATCACTCATTGAGAATGACAGGACAATGGAGACAGCACCAGAGGCTATTGGGTCATAAATGTGTCCGTATCTGATCACTGGGGCTTAATGGCCAGGCACATTTTGTGAGGATGAGGTCATTAAGGAATAATTAAGCCCTAAAACAAAGGGGTCGTTCTCGAAAAAGCAGGTTCCCCTTTCGTCCAGAGTTGCTCAAAGCCGTCCCCAGGGGGGAATTGGGGGGGCGGGGTTAGGGAGCTTTTGGCCTTTTCAAAGTGAGCTGTGACGGGCAGAAAAGAGGAGAAATGCCGTGAAGAGGAGACAACTGCCAATGAAGGTTGTGAGGAACTTAAGGATTGCTCGCAGCGTGGGAAATGTCCCTGAAGGAGCTCGCTCTCTCAGTTCACTCACATAATAGAAGTGTGTGGTGAGTCAGCCTGTCCTGAGAAATGAGGCTATCTTCATTCCAGCACCAAGCGATGTACCTCTGTGTAAAGATCAGCCTCATGACACCTTTATGTCCTATTTATCTTTAGAGATTGACTGCAACTGTACGTCACTCTTGGATGACTCAGCACACAGGGTTTGAAAGTGTCTTTGTGGGATTTGATAAAAACAGATGTGTGCCAACAGTCATTCCATCCATGTCATGTTGGTGACCTCGCTTCAAATAGGAGTCCCTCAGTTATAAGGTCCAGTTCAGCACCCGCTACTGAACAGCAACCATTGTGTCTGTCCAAACTTTTGCCAGATTTGCTGCTGAGCTAATGCTGGGAAACTCTGAAACTCTGCCCCCTCCATTGACTAAACAGAGCATTTGTCTGTTCAGCCTTCCATTAACACCACATGAGAACTTTAGAAAGGCTCAACCATAATCATCTAATTAAAGTGAACTCACCATAGATAGTGATTTACAAAATGCAGGTAAACATCAAGCAACTAGTGACTGGATTTTGTCAATACTTTGATTAAAGGAGTACTTCACCTTTAAAATTACCATTTATGTGTCAATAACTCTACTTGAATTCTCCAAGAAAGTTGTGGTTTTTCACATGCTTGCACAGTGAAAGAAGCTTCCAGAAACAGTACAGATTCATGATGAATTAAAGGCATTGAGGGCTGAATTTAACTACAGCAAAACTAAATCGAAACATTTGCTTCTTATCTGTCCCACAACTCATGTAGCATATTCCTTGTCTCATTTATCAAGTCTTCAGTATTATAGGTAGTCTGATATTAGAGAAAGTGTGTGTGGGAAGGACTAAGGAAACCATGATATTTTTTTTTATATATAGCTTTGTTAAACGTGGCCCCCATTTACTTTAGTTCTCCAAAAGTTTGTTTGTACACACTGTACCGGTGTAAGAGGAAAAAATTAATTTCCTCAACATTTAAATGTAACAGAGGGTGAGTAAATGATACACAGGTGTTCATTTAAGGTGTAGTATTCATTTAATTCCTGCACTGCAGAAGTAATTTATTAATCCACACTGTCTTGTTAGAACTGAAGAAATGGTAATATTGCAGGAAAGCATCTGAGGTAGAGTGCAAGGAGCACCTGAGGTGTTTTTTTTCAGTTCTGTTTTTGTTTCTCTCCTGTAGTCTCAAGCTCATTATACTGCAGCATTGAACACATGTAGCACTTAAGGCCTGTAGCACTTTTGAGGAAATATGGTATATACGTCCAAGCTGACTAATCCTTCACTCTTTGAAAGGCGGAGAGGAAAAGTACACATACAGTTTGTACACTTTTTCCATATCCGATACGTGTGTTTTCCATTGTCAAACGTCCATCACTCGTCGGGATGGTTATGGAATCGTGCTGCCTTAAAGATAACATTCCAGCGTCCAATATCCTGTTTAAGTGTGCGCAAGAAATTACCATACAAACACCATTGTCCCTTATGGCTGAGTGAGCTAAGAAGCTTTCTGAGGGACTGAGCTGCCAAATCAATATTAGCATTCCTCTGTCAGCAGCTCTGTCCATATATGATGATGTCACTCGTCCTCCGGTTGAGAGGGGAAATGCATTTTCACAGAGTAAGTGCTGTTAACAGCCTGTGCATAAAGGTATCAAATGATTTACTGAAACATTGTAACTTGTGCTTTGACAAAAGTATAAAAAGGTTGAAAATGTCCCACGTTTGTTGTTGATTCTCATGGTAAAATCTTCAGCAATGACTGATAGTGAGTAGATATTCTCTGACCTTTGTGATTCAGCATGTTCTTTCCATCTGCACCTGTCAAAAAAAACCCCGAAATGAGTTTACTCAAAAGCATGGAAACAATGTGCACAACGGTGCCCAAGGGCAACACAGAATGACTGCAATTAAACCACAACTTTTTTTGAATGAAACTATGTCCTAATCTGTAAAAGAAACCCACACACGTACAGTACAGTATGTACACATGCAAGTGCACACTTCATACCAAAGCCATCCATGACATCTCTTTTTCTGCCTCTAGATTGGAACATTTACAACACAACATGGTGAATACTTCTTGGAACCTCTTTTAAATGCTGCGGGGGAGGAATATGATGAAGAACACAACAAACCTCATCTTATCTATCGACATGAGAGGACGAAGAACATCTCGCATACTGACAACAACACAGAGCCCTGTGCTGCCTCAGGTAACAGACTACAGACTGCCTAACTATACTGCCTGTAACCACTGTCTGTCTGACTTTCACCCACAAGCACTTACCTTCTGATGACCTGCATTCACTTTCTGAGCCATAAACACTGTCCTGAAATGGAAATTACACCCAGTCACGATCTTTGGCTCGCAGGATACCCAAAAGATTTCAGGCTTGATTGAGGGGTGTTGTTGCAAACTCCTCAACTTAATTAGGCCAAACGCGCTCCAACACTGCCTGGTGTTTTCTCTCACGTACTGCCGGAGCGCAGAGGGAAAGGAATAATTACTTTTCAGGTTGCAGATGCGATGAAAAGAACTAGAAAGGTTTTCCGCATGGGAGGCTGCTTGAAAGTTCCCCCAGTTTCATTTGAATTTTTATGGTTGAGGCCTTTGGTCGGTGGAGAGGCCCTCTAGAGAAAGTGGGGTGACTGAGTGGAGTTCACTGCGATGGAAGGCCTTAGAGTCGTCCTCGCGGGGAGCTCCGTGGGCGGCCTTTGTTGTGTACGGCAATAAATCTTTTATGTGCAGACCGCTTGATTTGCTTGTTGTCTGAACCCGGCCATTGTCGCCTGGTGGTGGCCATTGTGTGTGGCGGCGGTTTAAAGAACTTGGACTGACCTGATGGGCCAGGTCAATACCTCCTTAATATGCTTTGCCCTTTCACTCTCTCAGTCTGTGTGTGGTAAACAGAAACTGAGAAATCTGGAGGGGTCTCTCATCCCCCACTCATGAGGCACTTTTAAATATACTCTCCCTTAAGAACCGTGAGTGGGGGGCTTGGTGAATGACCCTGACTGAATGTCCCAAGAACATTCATTGTCATCACTCAGTTATTTTAACCAGTTATCCTTTTATATCCACTTAACCCTATTTCATAAACTCAAATATGAGCCTAAAGAATGTTTAGTGCACAGCAGGAAGCTGTAAGAAGGAACATGCGTTCATGATGAGACACCTGCTCCATCAAAGGGCTGCAGGTAAACAAAGAGCAGCAGGATTAAAAGAACCAGTGGAACTAGGATAGGACTGTGAGGTGTCCCAGGCAGCGGCTCCTCAGCTTTATCAGATAGGCCCCTTTCCAGATGCGGTGATAAATGTACTCTTTGAAGGCCATTCTAAGCCAAGACTAACAGGCCTGTCCTGTCTTTTTATGGGAAGGAGTGCAGTACACGCTGCTACTAGCCAGTTAGATATAAACACTGGCTTGGCACGTGTTGTTCAGCTTGCAAAACACTCGTAGTGACTGCTCCTGGTCTTGGATTTGGACAATTGCCTCCTGGCTTTGAAGTTACAAATGTGTTAAAATCTTTCAGATAATATGTAGCACACATACAGCTCTGTGTGCTGAACTCTTGTCTCTGTAGCTCTCCCTCTTCCTTGTCATGTCCCAGCAGTCTGCCGGTCTTTCTTTTCCTTATGTTCCCCATCAGACTAAATCAGTGTCTAAGTATGGGGCTTGTAACCACTGCCTAATTGCTGAGAAAAACACAAGTTATGTGTAGAGAAACACAGCAAGTCAAATCTACGTCAGCTGGGGGAAAGGATCCATAAGGAGCAGTTTTTTTGGACTTTGCCATTAAAACGGAAATGTCAGAAAAATGGTTGAATATCTAATTTGATGTTTATTGACTCAATTTGACAGTTTATCCATTGAAATGTAGGATAACGGAATTTATAATTTTTATGGAATTATTAATTATTTTTGTGGAAGCATTAACAAGACATGGCCCATTCAAGGACTGTCAGCAATTTTAAATTCTTGTGAAAATTTCTGTTTTTCAACAGTTTTTTTTTTTTTAAATCATAAATGGTGTGATTATGGCTATTTAAAATGAATAGAAAACATGCCTTTCAAACCTTCCCATAGGTTAGTAAGACATTATTTTGTGTGCACATTTTGTGTACAAGAAAATGCTTTTTCAAGGATTTTTTTTTCCAGTTCAATGCATTTCTGTCTTCAGTATAACCCCCTCAAAGCAACTGATATATAACAACTCAAAGACTCAAAGTTTCTGATTTATTTCATCACATAGAGGATAGACCAGAGAACCTTTGGTGTTAGCAGGGGGCCGTTCCCAATATCTCTTCTTTTTGAGGAGCTATAAAAGCACTCTTTGTCAGGGTCAGTCATCTTATGGCCCTCTTTTCTTTTTGTCTTTCTCTCTTTCTTTCCCCACTTTATGTTCCTGTGAAGAGGACTCTTGCCTTAAATCAAAATTGGGAGCTGGAGCTTGAGCCCTTAGGGGTTTGGCAGGTTTTGGACTTTGAAGAGGTTTGAAGCTTTATGGGTCTTTTAGGTCTAAAACATACCAACTAACACAGTTGGTCCAAACACATCAAATTCAGAATGGACAACAATGCCTCCAAAACAGGCAGCTTTTTCCCTCTTTAATGGCATTGCTGTGCAAGACCTTTTTACTCACTGTGTGGATTATTATTGTTCATCCAAAGGACACAAAACAAAGATGAAACAAGCTTAGTTTTATCAGGCAGGAAACAAAATGTATATCACCAGAAAGATAGCACTGGTGAGATAAGGTTTTCCCTCAGATATGATACGTCATAGTTCTGCCTAAGTGTGTTACAGACCGTGCCAAAACAACAACTGGGACTTCTGTATCTACTGAGGCACTAAGAGTTTCCAAAGTTTGTACAGTCCCTGCACACCTCTGCAGAACATGTTGAAAGGAGAGGAAGGCAGTGTTTCCACATGAATTTAGCAAATATGAACATTTGTTTTCAGCTTGTCATCTCTGACACGTACTAATACTTGACTTTTTCGTACATGTGCCGTCACTACCTGTGAAGTGTCAGAACTAGAAGTGCAATGATAAGAGCTTTTAAAGTGTTCCCTTGATGGAAAATGATGTTTTGTTATTTCAGCAGCCATGACATGACCATATACCTGTCTGCAGCTGCTTTTCTTCACTGTGTGTGTTCATTCTATGCACCATTGAATGGATGTGTTTAAATATTGTTCAAATGCACAGTTTCAAAAAGAATGAACACACTAGAAACCACATCAGTCACTGCAAATCAGAAATGAAGGGGTAAATCAAAGACTCTCAAGAGCACGGCCATGAAATTTGGTCTGACTGACTGACATTTCTAGTAACTGTATCAGTCTTCAGTCTATGTCAGCCAACCTGGGTGGCTTCCCTGCTGTTTGGAATACCTCTAGTGTAGATAGCTGTTGAGTGGGTGATTAATGTTTTAACGTCACAGAGTGCCTTGTTGTGCCTGGTTCTGGCTTTTAAAAGCCTCTGGGGAAGAAGCTTACTGGGCTCAAATCACAACACAGCCCGACCTTTAATGACACATTCTACGGGGTATCTGTCTCCAAGCTTGCATGTGAATCCCTGCATCGTCCTTCGATAGAGATAGCAGCCGCAGGGATGAGGGTGGCTACAGATAGGGGCAGATTCTTTCCTCTCGGCCTCTTCCCTTTGCTTTCAAAAATCCATGTGAAGACAAGTGTGGGACGGAGGGAAGGGGAGCTGTGCAGTATCTCTTTCTCACAGTTGTTGGCTGTGTGTCTAAAACTGTGGGGTGTCATATTTTGTCTGAATTAGAAACAGTGCATTGAATACAGACAGCTTGACAGCAAACATTATCAACCGTAAACCCAAACACCAGTGTTCCAGCGTCGGCTCCCGAGCGTTTCCCTCGGATTCTTGATGGCTGACGGAGGGCAGCTGGGACAGCGAAGTGACTGGCTTTGATGCAGCAATACTTGGCACACATGGCATCTGTGCCCCCTGACCCTCAACACAATCATTGTATAGGATTCCCCCCTTGGTGCCCACTGTGTATACATGGTAGTTCAAATGCTAGCATCAGGTTTTTGGTCAATGGGTTCATTTACATGGAAAAATGCCCTCCCCCGCCTGGGGTTTGAACTAGCCGACTTGAATCGCTGCCCGCTCTCCCTTTGCGCTTTCATGTATGTGAATGGAAGCACTTGTTGATTGTGACCTCACTTCCCTCTTTGTTTGGAGTCACTCACTGGACGGGTGGATGTGACCTTGAGTTTTTCCCCTCCTAGAGGTGCGTGGTTACTGGGCTTGCTGGCTTGTTTGCTGGGCCTCAGATGGAACTATGTATGCATTAAGCTCTTTGTTTTCATCTTAACGCCAGCTCTTGACAGGGGTCAGGAAAGGTGGCCAGTCAGGGTGTGATGGGCGGGCACTGATCACTCAGACAACCTCTCACCTTTGGGGTCTGGCTTTAGATGGTGTGGAGCTTCTGAATGTCAGGTGGCTCCAAAAGGCTTAGGCTTGCTCTGTGCCCCCATGCCCCCTGGACAGACTGAACCTCCCCCATACCAGGAAGTACCTATTGTTGCTGGGATAAAAAGTTTGTTTTTGGCCTTTTGTGTGCATCCATAGATTTGGTTTGGTTGTGAGTGCGTGTCAGGAGTGCATGTCATCTCCCTGTCCTGTCAGTGGATGAAGGGTCCCGCTGAGTATTGGGAATTGCTGAGCAAAGCAGTGCGGAGGAATGGAGAAAGAAGTTTCTTTCTTCATGTGTTTGAGCAGTCCTGGCCTGCGCGGCATGTGCCTGTCGGTTTTGCTACAGAGCTTGGCAGAGGCCCCAGCGTTTTCCCCAACTCCCACTGCCCGCCTTTCTTCTTTCACACCTGCTTCTCTAAAGTTGCTCTCTCAAGCACTGCCTTACTATTGTTGTTCAACATTGTTAGAAAAATCACTATTTCTTTTGATTTTCTTTGGACGCCAACATGATATTGACAAAATTGTCAATGAGTTTAAAAAATGTGTTTACCATGTATGCACTGTGAATCTTGAGCCACAGCATGTGTGTGTGTTCTGCATAATTAGCAACTTTTACTTACAGACAAAATGCTTTATCTCATTAATGCCTCACACTTCAAAATACTGCATGACAGAAAATGCACTTAGCTAATATTATGGCCAATTGCACTCATTGGCATCAGATTTAAAGATAACAGATTCACTGGACAGGGCTGAACAGGGCTGGGCAGCTACAGACAGACTATAACTTTAATAGCTGCCATGTGTCTGCATGCCCTCAGGCCTCAGCCCTATTGAACCCAATGTGTTGTGTTGTCTCGGGAGTTCCCGTGACAGATTCCAGCTGGGGCTATTTTCTGCCACTGTCTACTGTCTGGGCATTCTTAACAGATGGGGGCTGATTGGAATGGTTAGAGCAACTTGAGTGACAGTGACTGACTGCATGGTGGCACGGGTGACAGTCGGAGGTGAGGGGGGGTGACAGGTGAGCGACAGTTTCCCGCTGAGGTGGACCGGAGAGAGGCAGCGCTGAGAGCTGGCCAGTGAAACATCAGTGTCATCGCCTGCAGCTCTGGCTGTTTATCATCTGAGAGGCCGGAATTCACTCAAAACTGCAGACCTGCTTTGTATATGTCAGGACAGAGCTATTTATTTCAGGGTTTTCAGACGGCTTTTGGGATGGTTGAAAACATGGGGGATGGAATTACTTCATCTAGGGGTGTTGCAATGTCTCTCTACCTCCCTACACTTTTATTTTGAGTCTAATTCATTTGCCCAAAAGGAGTAAAATTGGGTATCTTTATCTTTATCTATAATGGCTTTGGAGCTTCACTCATATAAACTATGAACCTCCACAGTACTGAACTGCTATAATGATTTGTTCTTTTTCTTGTGTACAAAATGTATAATCACATTTGTGGCTTTCATAGGTTCTTCATATATAGATTCTGATTCACTGATTCACATCCAAATAAGGCCTTGTCTCATGATTTGGACTGCCTCTTCTAAAGATAATTTCTGAGATCTGTTAACATTGCTCAGTTAAAGTCAATTTGTCTGACTCGGCACTGCTTTTCCCAGGAGTTGGTGAGTACAATGTTGGCCAAAACTCAGAAAATAAGATCCAAGTTGTAATTAACCGGAATTATCTTTTAAGTGCCCCTCTTCGTGCTCTTGTTAGACGCCAAAGTGAGATGCTATGTTAATTGTTGGTTTTATGAAGCTGTGGTTTTCAAAAGCTTCTCACCTTAACGTTACGCTGTAAACTAGAACCTCCTGTCTTTAAGTGGAAGCCTTATGCAAGAGTTAAATGCTAGAAATGAGGAGCTATGTTTTCAAACTAGTCTAAAATGACATCGACAGTTAAGTACATACATAAAGTATCATTTTAAACACAATATCATTTATCACCTCCATCAAGGAGAAATCTCTCCATCCCAGCTTGTATGTATGATGCAATTGTTGGTGATTCAGACCATTTTTTTAAAAAACATTTCCTATTGTTAAACAAAAAATGTGCTCTACATGGAGGTTGATCTCCCATTCATCCATCGATCATGTAATCTACAGTTTTTTGGATGAATTTCTTTAAGCTTGACAGAAAGTCTCAGTTTGAGGCTGACAAAAGGAAATACTCCGGGCCCCTGCCCATCATTAGGAGTCCAGATCCATAAGTAGTGTTTTGTCTCCTCGGAGGAGGCCTGCTACTCCAAACACATTCTTCAGCTGACCACCATGCTGTCTTTAGCATGTCTCTGAACTGAAAATAACAACTGAACTCTGAGAGCACTGTTAGTGTACAAAGCCCACCGTCTTCCAATGAGGTCAAAAGCCATGCCACTTCACTTTTAAAAGCTTTCCTCAGCAGCAACAATTAGCTGCCTTTGCTTCTCTCTGTCTAGCCACAGAATTGCACTTAATTGTGCCTCTGTCTGCAGGAGTTTCAACAATTTTTCCCCTCTTGAGTCGAACTGTCAGTAACCAGAGTGTTCGAGCTCGTATAGAACCGAGGCAGTGCCTATACTGAATGTAAGGTATACTGTCTATTTAATTGGCACCCAGGGAATAGGGCGCTTTGACTCTCAGCGGGCCATTGTAAAAGAATGTTAATTAGTTCAACAATGAAATGTGTGTTCCCCATTGTTGGACTGTTGGCATTGATACTTTTGACAGAGAGCTGAAGGAGAGTCAAAGAGCAACTCTTTGATGTAGATTGAAATCTCAATGAGATCCTTAAGGACAGGCTGCGCCGACATGAATGGGCCCAAACAGAAAGCTGTATAGGGCAGGAAAACACTTCCATACTTGAATGTTTATGAATGAATTTAAATACAGTGTAAACACATGTATGCATTTATGCTCAACTGGAAATGTTGAAATATGTATGAAACTGTTCCGTCATAACACGTGTTGGCCACTTTTTGTTTGTTTAAACATCTTATTGAGTGAAAAGACAAACATTGTTTATAATATTCGTTGTGTTTGATTATCTTCTGGCAGACCGATGAAAAGATTTTTACAAGTCAAGCAGGCGTTAGAGCAGAAAAGTGAGTGTGGTGTGGGTCTGTTTCAGCTATGTGCATACTGGAGCCAACCAAATTACAACATTTATAAATGCTTACACTCACGCTGTGCAGGCCTCCTTTTATTGTCCTCTGTTATGAAGAACCGCTGGAGCCTGATTTTATAAGCTCGTGGTGGTAAAATGTGTAAAAAGAAATCAAAAGTATCACATTTTGCTGTTTAGTGATCGGTTCCAACATGTATAAAAACCAAGATGTGGGTGTGTGCCTGATGCTGGTTTGATGCCCAGTGCCCGGAGAGAGATGTCATGCCTCTGTATGTCCGGCGGGTCAGGGCAGTCACCCCTGTCTTCTCATGGTGTAAGTAGCAGCTCACTACCTAGTGAGAGGGGGATTTGAACCTAAGGCGATTTGGGAAAGGTTGTGTGTGGCTAATCTGCACTGATTCAAAGGCTATTATAACAGGGACCATATTTTCTCCTCCTCCTCTTCTTCTTTTCTTTTTTCATCTCACACTTGCCTGCTCTGAGACTTAACACCAATTTCTGTAGTTGCAGATACTCCTCTGTGCTTTGATAATCCCTTTGATGTCAGACTGTCTGCGGTGATGAGTCTGTTTAAGGGGTTTAGTGTAGTGGGTTTGGCCTCGGAGAGATTTTTCCAGGAAAATACAAAGCTCTGTTCTGGCCCAGCTGCCCGGGCTGTGTGCACAGACAGGCTTGGCGCGCACTTGGATGCTGGCACTGGCATGGGGTTGGGCCTCACGGCAGCAAGAGCTGTGTGCCTTTGTGCCAGGGAGTCACGCTCCGCCTCGCGTGCCCGCTGGGGGCATCACTTGAATAATCTCGGAGCGCTCGGCGAGTTTTCTTTTCTTTTTTTTTGTGCTTTTCTGTGACCTAACAGTTGCACACAATCTCTCTCTCTGTGTGACTGTCTGGAAAGATTGAGTTTTTCAAAGACAATGGAACTCTTCACGATAATCGGGTTATCTAAAGTTGAGGAGGTTGTTTAGGATGACGGACTCCAAACTATGCTTGGCTCGCAAACACTCGCACTCATAAAATTACTGAAAGTCCTTCATTCACTAAATGTCATTTGATGTTTAATTTATTTCTCCAAATTGTTCAATCCAAGTTTGCATGTTTCCTTAAAGGCAACACTCAATTATGTGCACTCATTTGCAAAAACTGGAGCAATGCATTGGGATGGAATAAGAACGTGTCTCAGATTGTTCCTTTACAACTGTTGTATCTGTGTTTTTGCATGATTTACTGCCACTTTGTTGCATTAACTACCACTTTGTTGCTTCCTAAATTAATCTTCCCCTGGCAGAGACTACAACAAGTGTCTAGCACTGTTTCACACGTGGCAATTTATCACTGCAGATCTGGACAGCACAAAAGCCTGTGCGCAAGTACAAGGTTTTCAGATGGCCTGTCACAACACAAACTGGTTATTGGAAAAATATTGTTTGCAGATGAAAGATTTTGTTTGTCATTTATTTGATTGACGATATTATGAAAGATCCATCCCTTCATTTTCGGTACAGGAATAGGCTGCAGCCTTGTTCTGCTGCTCTACCTGCGGCTCCTCGAAACTCTTAGAAAAAAAACCTAGTTGGAATATTGCCCTGAAAAGGAGCCACAGCAATGACACCTCTCTGGAAATATTTTTTACTTCATGCACTCAGAGCTGTAGCATAAGAAAGTTCTAGCAAATGATGCTGAGTGGGGAGGCTGTGTACACTCTCCTTCTTGGAAAAGAAAAGGCACTAGTGCAAAAAAAAAGCCATATGGATACTGAACCTTAGGGATCATCCCTCTGGACATGCACAGTCATATGTGTAATTAAATCTGCTTCAACCTCAACCTTTGCAGATTTTCTCTTCCTTCTTCACACTTTCCAAGTCCATCTCCGTGCCTCGCTCTCGTTTTTTAACTTCACTGTGTCATGGTGAAGGAATCTATCGCTCGTGGCCAGCTCAACACGTGCAGTTCAGCTGAGAGAATGCCGGTGGAGTATGCATAGTATACGGCTGACATCCCTGTTTTTTTTTTTCCTTTCAAATGTGGCTGGTGTTGAAAGTGTTGTTCACCGCAACCTATAAATGAAATTGTTTCAATCTGGCATCATGTGCTGTGTTATTAATGTTGCCTCTCGGCGTGGTTTTCCACATTTTACTTAATTTTCAGATAATAAACAGGCCAGCCTTGGAGAGGTGGGATAATCTGAGGGTTTTATATCCCATTGCAGATTGCATACTGAGACTAGTCCCTGTGTGAGTCACTTTAATGTCGTCATGGGAATATATTTAATTTGGCTTTAATCGGAGAGGGTGCACATTGCCTGACCTTAAAACTCTTACTTTCAAAGCTGACCCCGTGTCTCTTGGTACAGCATTTCCTGAGCACTGGAATGACACAATAATTTATGGCGGGTATTTGCCATGGAGGTCCAGCATGCTTCTGTTATGTCATTGGAATTCAGCTAAGCTAAAACCCTTGGCTCTTAACTGTAGATGTACCATGCTCTCTCATGAAATACCTTAGAATATAAATATCCAGTGTGGAAACATTTGAATGTTCCACAGTCCAATTCTTCTATATGAGCAACATTTTAAATGCAATCAAAGCATTTTTTCTGTCAATATCTTCACTCATTTTAATTTTTTCTTTCTTTCAACAGAAAACACAACAAGGCCGGTTGCTTTTGAGAGCAGAGGGAGTCTCGGGGAGGAGCTGGACTCTCTTAGAGCCACCATAGATGATCAACACATTTATGACAACTCCACTAGCACACACCCTAAATCCAGACACAAGCGCTTCCTCTCATACCCTCGATACGTGGAGCTGATGGTGACGGCAGATGCCAAAATGGCGCGTCATCATGGACGCAACCTAGAGCACTACATCCTAACAATCATGTCAGTAGTAAGTAAAACAATGTTTCTAAAAATTATTATTTTGTTTTAATGTTGAAGTTTTTTTTATCATGATGTTTAGTATTAATCGACGCTTTGGTCTCTGAAAATAAATGTACTATAATTTTTAAAAAGTTGATTCACCAAAATCACAAGAAAAACAAAAAGGTTCAAGGGAAATTTAAAATGCATATTTCTCAAATAGAAACTTGGTGACATAGTAAAAACTATCAAGCTAGTTAGTTATCTGGTGAGCTAAAACACCAGCTAACTGCAAACATGCTAACGCTAGCCTTTCACATTAGCTTTCTGAGTCAGTTAACTTTGAGTTAAAGCGAGTTAGCTGTGTTGCTAACGGGAATATGTTCACACAGACTTAACTAATCAAATCAGAATCAATCAAATCAAATCAAAAATACTCTTGCAGCCCACAAGTCAGTGACTACATGATGCTGTCTATGTCTGCTTCTTTCATACAGTCTTTGAGTTAATTCAAGAGATGTGCGCTGTCTGGAGCAGTTTATACACACTGGCAGATGCAGGTTAAATAAAAGCAGATGGTGCAACACAGCTAATCAGCTAGAAAAGCTCCCTCTATTTTCAACTCTCCAGCTCATCTTCATCGGCTCATGTTTCACCCAAGATGAACATGGACAAACAAGTTTTGCCGGACATTCACAAAATTTTCAAGTGGAGGCAAAAATACCTATTTTGGGTCATGCCAAGTTGGATTCTTTGGATCTTTTTTAATGCACCCAGTTGTGAATATTTTTTTTCCAGTCAATTAGTACCTTCATGCCTTCATTTTATTCATATTACAGAAGAAACTGATTTTTCAGACATTGGAGAAAATAGGAACCCTAAATTAAATCCTTTGGAAATGGAATCAAGACATCATTTTTGTAATTCGGTGAACAAAGCTCATAAAATGTGAAACAAATACCTCAGTCTAGGTCTGTGTTTTTCTACCCTCACATGTTACTGTTTGACATTTTGGTTGTAAACCCTGATGTGACCCTAGCATGCTGCTTCTCAAGCAAAAGTGGCTTAGTTAATTGGTAAAATCATGACTCAGCACCCTGACCTATTTATGAGTTCCTTTTCTGACTGAGAGAGCAGGCTGGAAATCAAGCCCGGAACTCTCTGACTGGCTGTCTCTGTAGAGTAAAAGTGCTGGGAAAGTGTGTGTCACAGCAGGATAGGTTATCAATTGTACTGAACTGTGTGTACTGTCTGCTGACATATTCAAAACATTCATTAACATATAACGGAGTAATGATTGTCGGTGGCATGTTTTCCTTAAGTAATCCTGTGAGGGTACATGAGTGGAAAATATGCCAGGCCACTTTTATTGCCAGGTTTGAAGTCAAAACATTAGTTCTTCCATGGTTATGTCTGCAGACCAGTGGTGCTGACACACACAAACACACACATTTTTTTCTTTTCTGCTTTACTTTTGACTCAGTTTGACCAAACCAGCCAAAATATGACAGTGAAGGCAGGACAGGAGAGATCTACCAAGTGAGCTTTTTTTTTTTAGGTCTGGGCCATGCTGATAAAGTGCTTAAGTCACATTGCACAAGTTTACCAGTTAGAAATGCCTGTGTTCTTACAAGCCCCCCCCCCCCCTTAGAAAAAGTCAATTTTTATGATATTCTGTGTCAAAAATATAAAAATCATCCCCTAAAAAGAGACCATGTGTGAAGTGTGTGATATCAAACATCCTCTTTGAGTCTTATAACCATGACATACACAGAACTATTTACAAGAATATGACCCCAGTGGCCTTTATGGAAGCGCTGATCCTGCTGTTATTTCTTTGTACATTCAGAGCTTATTTTTGTGTGAGATACTATAGTGAGTGTCCACTTTCGGCCGCAGCTCCCCCTCCCCTCTGGTTCTTACACTGGTCATACAAAAACATACATTGGGGCGAGAGCATAAAGAACAACATCCGGTGTCACAGTTGGACGTGGAGCATGCAAAGTCAAGCTCAGTTTGCCCACTCTGAGCCACGTTTGCCTCCCCCTAGGCTAAGACAAGCTAAATGTTTATAGTGGACTAATGAGTTCCTGTCAGGAGGCTGCACACGGCCTCAAGAGACTGCTGGCCGACCGTGACAGGGGTGCACGAGGAAAGCAAGGGAAGCGGAGGGGAAAAACTACAGAGGGAATGTTTTGCTGTCCTCACAGAGGGGCTCTGAGCCCCGGCTTTGCTGAAGTTTCACATTTGCTGCTGGGTCCAGGTTTTAGTTTAGTTTTTCTTTGCCAAGGTCCATGGGGGAATAATGGGTTTTAATACCCTGTTGATTAAACTTAACCTGAAGGAGACATTTTTTGTTTCTTTTGTCTTAAATGAACTGTTGCTATTTTGTATAAACTCTGTGGAGCCTAGCCAGAAAAGAGTAATTGCTTTAAGTTAAAACAAGTTTTTGTATTGTCTCACATCTGTGCTGTGGTTCAGGTTAGTAGAGGTTTGCATTTTTCGTCTGTGTTTTATCTTTGTTACAGGTAGCAGCGGTGTACAGGGACCCCAGCGTAGGAAACCTCATCAACATCATGATTGTCAAGCTGGTCGTCATCCACAATGAGCAGGTGAGTGCCGGGTCTTGAATGGTACCTGTATCCAGGTCTCCAGTATGGCTGACGTCAGCACAGGTGTCCCTGGCCTGGCCTTTTCTCTGTGGGGCCTGTTTGAAAGGACACTGCCTGCCTTGTCAGTTTCAAGTCTCAAGAGAGGTCTCCTTCGAAAACAAACGATACTATAGTGAGGTGGCTAGCCACCTGCAAATGAGAGGTGGCTGAAGAGACTCACTGTAGTTCAGTCACTGTAACTGATTCTGAAATTGGTAAAATAAAGGGAACTTATTTGGAACGCTGTAAGAGGCTGCTTTGCTTAAGAATTTAAGGTAAAGGCCATGACTGGTGGTCACAATCAAGCACTGTCTAAAGAATCAGGTCCAGTCAGTAATACCTGAGTAATGACTGATGAATATGGGAATTTTGAGATCAATCAAGGGGAATAATTTACAAAAATAACAATATAGTGAATTTTTGGCCTAACATGAAAAAATATATTTTTAAGCAGATTGTGCATCTGGTTTTGAACCAATGTGACTATGCAGAATCTGTTATAAATTATACATTATTCAACATATATAAACATGTATAAAGAATCTATATTAGAACATTTTATTTAGAACATTACAATATGTATTCACAGTTTCTTGGTCACATCTGAAATGGTTTTTCATCCCATACAGGAAGGGCCAACAGTCAGTTTCAATGCAGCCACAACGCTCCACAACTTCTGTGTCTGGCAGCAGAGCCAAAACATCCAGGATGACGGCCACCCCTCTCACCATGACACAGCACTCCTCATCACCAGGTACACACTCATCTCTCAAAACTTAAAAACAAAGCCTAGGTTCTCAAGAAAAGTGTAAAAGAGCTAACATGACTGTATGTTTTGTTCCAGGGAAGACATCTGCCGTGCAAAAGATAAATGTGACACGTTAGGTAAACTTTTTCCTTTCTCTTTGCAAAAATATCTCCGCCTCAAGTCCTTTTCAATTAACTTTCCACTCCGGTAACCACAGCTCATACACAGTGCAGTAATGAGTTTATGGCAAGCTGTCAGCTAATAATATTATAGTGACAGAACAGAGTGGTAGAAATGGGAGGAGGGAGGGAGGATGGAGGGGGTCGGTGGCGGTGCTAATCTCTCTTATGGAACAGAAGTTTTGATGGTTTAATCGCCTTTAACACTCAAGAGGCAGTTTTTTCCCCCCTTCAAATAGCTGTGTGTCTTTGTTTTCATGTGCATCTGTGTGTTTTTCTGCATGTGTACGTGACTCTGCAGGGCTCGCTGAGCTGGGGACAATGTGCGACCCGTACCGGAGCTGCTCCATCAGTGAGGAAAATGGAATTAGTGCCTCCTTCACCATCGCTCATGAGCTGGGCCATGTGTAAGTTGCAGCAGCACCCCCCCCC